>WEIU01022698.1:60610-201769 GCA_013389925.1 Aegithalos caudatus | reverse complement strand
GGTTTTTTTTTTTTTTTTTTGTTTGTTTTTTGTTTTTTTTGTTTAATAACAAAGTGATCTTAATTATCTTGTTTACTATTCCAGTGACAGGTATAGATGAGTGGCAGTGCTGGTTTTTCAATTACACTTCAGTAATTTGATCTGTGGCATAATACTCCATCTCTGCCTCACAGCAGTGAGGAAATCCTCTATTTACCAAAATAGATGGAAGAGGGCCCTTTACTCAGCACAGATTAAAAGCAAATAAACAAGTAACTAATACCTCCTTTGGTACCATCAGGAAAACCCAACAATTGGCACCATGACTCCAGGTAAGGTTGGGTTTTAGAAGACTCCTTATTGCAGATGCCTTGTTTTCTGAAGCTTCCCTCAAAATCAAGAATCTAAGTGCCCAGCTCTGTCTACTTCCAGCTGTATTCTTTACAGCTGGAAATCTTTGTTTTTATTTTTGTTTGCCTGGTGGGAAAGCATGACCAGATGCAGAAGAGTTGACATCACCTCCAGCAGGTTTAGGGAGCCTACAAATCCTGGGTCTTTGAGAGTGAGCCTCAAAGCTTTAGTACAAATCAAAGGATTCTGTTCAGACTTCAATTCCCTCTGTCCAGGCATGGAAGAAGTTGGCCCAAACACCTCATTCAGGCATTTCCTTGGAGGACCTGGCATGGGCTGTGTGCCTGCAGACAGTGAAGAGGATGGGGTGAAATCCCCAGCCCAGAGCACCCAGGGAAAGGCTGATTGCAGCAGAAGGATGCACAAGCCAGTCCTTGAGGCAGTCAGAATAAATCCAGGGGTCAGGAAAGGAATGCAAGGGTTCAAATGGCTCAAAGTACTCACAAATACTCAGGGTCTTCCCACAGACCTCTGAGTTGCACTTCTGTCTCTCCACTGTCCCACCTAAACTTAGTTGCACAGTCTGGTATTTTCCACAGAATTTCAGTGGAATTGGATACTAAATAACCAATGAGTCCTGAGAAAACTACTGGAAAAACATAGGGAAAAAAATCAATCTATCCAGTAAGGATATCTGAATGGGGTCACACCTTAAAAGGGTATATTTTAATGCAGTATTAATAATAGCAAATTTTCAAAAGTCTCAGGTTTGCAACACAAGAACTCTCCCAGATAGAAAATTTTCAGAGTGAACCACATAATGGCACTTATAAAGCATAAAAGGAGGAAGTTGCACTTTCTCTTAACAGATGGAAACAGCAGATGTGCCCTGATAATTTAATAATCTGTGGTAATATTAGTTTTAGATCCAAAGCAGTCTGAGAAAGGAACCACATGGGATTTTCCCCAAGGACATCAATAAAATAAAAATCAACTAACACCCAAAGAGAAGAGGCTAATCAGCACAGCACTGTATTTTTTCATGTGGCAGTTTGGTGCAGTGTCACCTTGACACAGAGTGGTGCTGCAGCAAAGGAAACCACACAACCAGAGCCATCTGCATGTGACAGAAATCAAATCCACTACCCCCTGGGTAGCATTTCACCAGGCAATCCTTTGGAAAGGCTGCTCTGCAACACTGCAGGCTCCTGCTGGGACTGGGGGTCTGTAAATGCAGTTGTTTAAGACTGCAGCTGGGTGCCGTGTTTTACTGCAGGGATGTACAACGGTGGGATTAAATGGGCAATCCTTCCAGAGAAACAGAGACAACCAGACTGAAGAGCCTCGGTCAGTTCAGGATTTCAGCAAGCAGAACTGGTAACTGCTCCTTCTGCTCCTTTCCCAGCTGCTGTTCACAACTGTGCAGCCTCTTACTGAGCCTGCAAGAGAGCTTCAGTGTCAAAATAAGCTGCACTCTGCTCACACATTACAGGGATTTTATACTCACACATTAAAGTAGTAGGACAAAGTGGCCTACAGATATTTCAGTGTTTTGAAAGAACCAGAATTACTTACTGGACTCTTCTGATAGGAGCATTTCTAACTAATTCCTGTTCAAACTGCAATAAAATAATGACAGGACACACAAGTATTTTAAAACAGAAAAAATTTTGTAAGATATCTTATTATGATACACTTTTCATTAATTTTATTTTTTTTTCTAACTCTAAAGGCTGTTGTCTTTAAAAAGATTTAAATTTCCTTGTTTAACAGCAAGTGGTTAGAATTGTCTGTTTATAGGTCTAGTGAGATCTATAGATTAGAGGCAATGCTGTTTTTCCCAGAGCTCTTCCTAGCTGTCTTCTCCAACTCTCATATTTCTTTGTTTCTGTCCTCCCTTCCTGCAAAGGAAACATTCCTGCCCCACTCTTCTCCCTTCAGACTTCTTCACTCCTAATCCCCTGGGAAGATCCCTTCCTCATCTGTTAAAACAAAAGCCCACCAAACCTCACCACTGCAGCGTTAACAAACCTGGATGAGAAAGGACATTGCTGCTTCCCAATGTCCCCTGAGGCACTCAGCACGCTCCTTCTGAGCCACAGGATGTCAGTGTCCCTCCCAGGGGACACACTCCATGTACCCCCAAAGCTCAGGAGCCAGAGAAGCTGATGTCTGTGCTCATCCCCCTTTGCTTCCCCTGAATTCCCCAGTGCCTCTGGGCACTGCTGCTGTGCTCCTCACTAACACAGAGCCCAGGTTTTCTGTGTGTGCCATGGCCAGGTCCTGCCTCAGCCTGGCAATGCCACAGGGAGAGGCGTGAAAACCCTTCCTGCTCGGCTGGCATGGTTATTTCTGTCTGCAGCTGTTGGAGGGCAGAGAATCTGTGGCACCTGTGTTGTTTGGAAGGGTTTCTGTGGTCTGCTTTCACAGGGAGCTATCTCAGCCCTCTTCAGCCTCCTGCTGTGTGCTTAGCTAGGATGGGACACCCCAAAAAATAACAAACCACTGCTCTTGTGGCATGGCCAGAGAGGGAATGGTGACCAATTCTGTATGAGCTTCTCTCTCTGCCAAGCTGCTGAAAGAGTACAGAAACAAGACAGGCCTGATTTGACTCCTCTGGTGTGCCAAAAGCTTGGCAGTGACTAAAATAATCTAGGATTTTGGTAAGTAAAATGAAACAGACACTTGTCAAGGTTTTTCTAGCAGAGCAGCCTGAGATTTGCAAACTGCATGTTCTGACTTAGATCAAAACCACAGAGCACGGTGGAGTTTAGCTTGGATTTGAGTTTTTCCAGAAACAGCGGAAACTTGGTATCACTTCAGATCACAGATGAAACAAAAGAAGTAAAATCTTCATTGCAGAGTTCAGTTTGTGGTCATGTCATGTGAAAGCAGGTCAGATTACCAGTGACCACACTGACAGCTTTACTCATAGCTGAGTTCAGATATCATGAGAAGTAAAAAAGCTCTCCAATATCTGACCAAAAAAACATTGCAGCCTAGAAGTATTAATGAAATTAGGTTGAAATTTGTTAGGTAGATAACTAAAGACAGCTAAAACATCAACTCAGACCAAAAGTAATTCAGCTCAACAGAAAGGGCACCAAGGAACACTTCCATCATTTTTGATGGTTTGGGCTTTTTTTGCCTTGAAAATGCTGGCTGCAAATGACCTACATATTTTTGTGGCTAGATCAAATACATTGGTAAAAGATAAAATTAAAATTGTGTTCATGTCATTAGATTATAGAAAAAGCCTTCTGAGCAATCTTTAACTCTTTGTTCTGGGTATATTCGAAGAAATAACATCTTAATCATGTTATTTTCCTGTTTTCCTAAAACATCCCTTTCCCCCTTTTCTTTGCTCCATTACTCTGTCCTTTCAGTGGCAGCCCCATGTGAAACAGAGAGAACAACTTTAGTTAAGGAGGTCTAGGAGTTACAATACACTACATTTAGAAGTTGGTTCTGGCAAATTTACCAGTCAGCCACACTGAGGAGTGTGCTCACTTCTCTGAGGCACACCTTGCTTTACAACACAGGCCATTTGGAACACAACACTTGGGATAATTTGAGTGAGAAAATTAGCAAATAACTCTGTCTAATGCTAGGAATTTGTCTAATAAACCTAAGTGCCAGGATGTACCTATCTGAAAACAGATGCAGGGAAGAGAGAATGTGCATCCTGCACATAACTACAGCTAGCTTTGCTTAAGTCATGTAATGCACTGACTTGCCTTCCAACAAAACCTTTTCAAAATGTGGTGTTAATTTTGGCACAACTTCCCTTTCACTGTAACTCCCTGATGTGTAATATTTTGTTTTTGTTTCTAAGTAAGGCTGTGTTAGCCAGTTCAGAATAATAGCATGTCACACATCTATCACAACATGTCAAGCTGCAGCAAGAATTTTGCACCCTTGAACCCTTTCTCTCAAATTCCCCTTTATTCTTCACTGAAAATGCTCGAGTAAATAAAAATATTTCAATTTTCTCCTGCTCTGTCCATATCCACAAAGCAAAGTTGGCATACACTATGTATCAAATGTATATAAGAAATGCATAAAAGTGTATATGTATATAAATCAAGTCATTAGTGCTTCTAAGCTGGTAGGTTGCAGCAAGGAAGGTCACAGCTCTCACATCCATTTCATGGGATTACTTGCTGGGCTGTTGTGGACTTTTCCAGAAGACTTTTGTGGTTTATTTTGTTGGGGTTTTTTTTTGTTTGTAGGTACATATATACACATATATAAGCATCTCCATTTAAACACATGCATATATAAATATTTGCATGATTAAAGGCAAGAGCTGGAGTTTGATAAGTCAGTCTTGCCATATTCCTGGAAAGAGAAAAGGTTCTTTTTCAGACTGCAGGTTGATTTCACATAGGCAGTGACAATTATACAATCACAAAATGCATGCTTATTTTTTCTTTCTTTCAGAAAGGGAAAACAAGAACTAAGTAAATTTCCTGGAGATGGGATTAGAAACATGCTTTGCTAATTATTCCAGGGAGGAGCTGTCTGCCAAGCCTGGAGGAGCTAAGTGTCTACATTGTCTGTCAAGTATCTAAGGGTACCTATGGGACAATCACAGAGAGAACCACTGTGGCACTGAAATTTATTATACTCTGTCAATAAGGGTATTGTGAAACAATACCAATAAATTAAATGCAGAATAACCCATGAAGGGCTCACATAAAAACATACTCCCATTCATCACCATCAATCTGTATCCCTCTGAGCAAGGGGTACCTTGCAGTTAAAATTTCCAGGATTTGGATGCACAGACTGAGTGGAGAAGGAATGCTTTCCCCATGCATTGCCATGGGCTCTAAACACATCAATCACTGGATATAAAGTCAGGCAGCAAGAACTGGGAAGGCAGAGAGGTTGGATGCCCCAGTGCCACAGAAGTCCAGCGTCCCTGTGCTGTGCACATATAACCTCCCACAGAATGTGGCTCATTCCTTCTCTGGCAGCTGCTGAAAATGCTTTCCACAAGGTGGAAAGTGATTGAACAATGGAACTGTGCAGCTTTCCCTCCTGCCTTTCCCTGCACTTTCCTCAATTGCAAGCCTTCCCTGTGCCTCTCCCTTTTAATGACACTAACAGGCTGCTAATGTGAGAGCTCCCCACTTTTGTCCCCAACCCAACCTTCTGTCCAGCCAGCCTCTGTTTATTTACTTGTTTGTCCAGCCACACTGTCCAGACACCAGCACCAGCCACAACTTCCAGAGGGAGCTGGCAAAGCAGTCGGAGCCTGACCCGGCCCAGGCCCGATCCTGGCAGTCTGTGCAGGGACAGGTGGCATCCCTGGGGCACACAAGGCCCTTTTCTCCACAGGGACACCTCTGACTGAAGAGTATTTTACCCTCAGCAGAGGTCAGGAGAGCCCCTGGCCACACCAGCAAACACTCAGAAGAAAAGCTACTTATACCTAATGCAGCTGAAGAGGAAAGAAGATTGTGCAAAGGCCTGGACCACAAAAACCTTCCAAGAACTACTCACACCAGATCCTGAATGTCCTGGAGTTACCAGGAATTGAGACTGCTATGACAGAGGCAGTGGCCCATATGGAAATTCATTCATCAATCAGCACTGGAGATGAAACTGGAAGCTTTACAGTCTGCTTGGATGGGTGGTCCTACCCTGAGTTAATACATACATTTGGAGGGGGCATCGCTGTTGGTCGTTTTTCTGGAATTCCTAGGGCATGGCATGTGGGCCTTCAGCAATCTGCAGGAGGATGAAAGCATGGACAGGAATATTGGTCACGGAGAATTGTGTGGGTGGCAGAGCTGGGATGGTGGAGGCAGCCAAGTCTGTGGGGCAGCAATTCACTTTTCCATGTGCATTCAGTCAGCCTAGCCACAGACTGGTCCTGAGACAGCCCTGTGGAGAGCAGGAGTACATCTGGCTTGGCCTCAAGCAGCATCTCCTCAGCAAATGAACTGCTGAGGACCATGATGGCAGCCACACAAAGAAAGTCCTTCCAGACAGACTTTAATGGGGACTGATTCATCAGAAGTATCCAGTCTGCCTTTCATGAGGTTTAAATGCTCTCACTTCAAACAAGTCCTACAGCAGTGCAGCTTGGAAGCCTGGTTTCCCTCTCAGGAGACACTCCACAGGAACCAATTTAAGCTTGAGGGAAAAAAAAAAAAAACACAACAAAAACCACAACTAAGGCCTATCAAGCGAGATTCAGGACAGGATTCCTTTTCTAGAGCAGAAAATCAAGTCTAGTAAACTGTTCAAGAGCCCAGATTAATGACTGTGGCTGTGGCTATGTAAATATGATCCTGGTGTGGGCACAGGGACTGCTGGGGTGAGGAAGAGGAGAGCTGAAAGAGAAGAGAGGAATCCAGAGCTGAAACACCAAAGGCCTATTTAACTTCAGACTGGGATTACAGACATCCCACCGTAGCACATAAGGGTGTCAGAGTCCTTGAACAAGGCTGGCATTTCTGGGCTTCCTCCTGCTCTTTCCCAGAGCTGGACACCCATGTGCTGGGTCACCTGAATGGATAAATCTGGAGGTCACTCCCCCCAGCTGCCCTCAAGGTGCACACTGGGGTTCCAGAGCCCAGAGTGAACCCCCTTGACACTGGGACCTGCTGGAATTTGGCTCCATGGTGGAGGGCCCTCAATGCCCTCACCCTGCACTTCTGACAGTTCAAAGGAATAATGATCACTGCAGTGAAACAATATAAAAAGATACAGTTTATACATAAAATCTTATTTACGTCTAAATCTCAATATGAAGATAAAGAAATGGCCTGACATTCAATGACACCAAGAGACTGAAAAAGATATGGAAGCCTTTTTCTGTTTCTATCTCACCATACCTACAGCGGTAAAAAAACTGGGAAACATCCAATATAGCAGTGCAACTGAAATGTAAAGTTTCCCCTAATGAAACAACTTTGAAAAGGCAGTTTGTAGAAGACAATCCCAGAGCAGCACACAAGAATTTTGGTAAGAAGCTATTTTTATAAAATAAAGGTATGGCACTCTTTACCTGCCTCTTTTCTAAGTCTGACAAGGTTTTTCTACCATGTACTTATTATGCACTGATGGGACAAAAACTGTAACACCAGCATAAAAACAGCAGTTATTTGCTGGTTGGATTAAAAAAGGTAGACTACAAGGTTGTACCAACATTACCCTTAAAAAGGAGTTTGAGGCATTACCACACCTTTAATTTTCCCTGCCTTTGCTCAGGTCTTCCCTGGGTGCCCACAGGAACAAACTCCCCACAAACTCCTGCTGTGTTCTCCTGGAAGTGTTCTCAAGTGCTGCTTTCCAGGAGTGTGACCTTAAATCAGCTCCAGTCAGAGCTCAAGTGGTGTGATGCTGTTGCATAAGGTGGAGGAAAGCACAACTGCAAGGAAACAGGGAGCTGTGGATCACAAACTAACCCAGCATTCCTGGAAAACAGCAGGCTCCTTGGGGCCAACCACACAAAGTTTTTTCCAATTTTTCTTGGAGGATTATTTGCCCTTTGATACACCAACATGCAATTTGTGATTCCCAGGAAGAAGGCTGGAACAAGGTTTTAAGAAAAAACAGTCTTGCCACTATTTCTAAGCTGAAATGTCAGAATGTTGAGATACACACCCACTACATATTTCACAGCTTTCCAGATAGTTCTCTAGGAAGACTGAAATAGTGGAAAAATAAAAATGAATTAATGAAACTTAAGCAATTATAAGATAAATAAGTCGTATTCAAACAAATAAAAGCTAGAATACTCTACAGGCTTGCAAATAAGGGTTTGCATTTATAAAACATAGGGATGATGCATTTTTTATACACTTCATTAAACTCTCCATTGCTTATTGTTTTGTTGCTTTTTAATTAAATTTGTGGCATCAGAATATGTCCCTATTTAATCTAAATTCTGCCAGAATGTATTTGAAGGTACCTTTTCCCATGGGTTTCCCCTCAGGCTGAGAAAAAGCAAGTTTTAAGTGTTCTCTGTTTTGTAACAGCTGAGAGAGGGGCTGATGTCTGGAGCCCATTCAACGGCTGTCTGCACCTATTTGCCTTGTGCTTGAAATCCTGCTGGAGACTGACTTGACATTTCCACAACCTGTCAGCCCTGGAAATCTGTGCTCTTGCTCAGCACTGGAGGGTCTGAAGCACCTCCCCATTCAGCCACCCCAAAATGCCCCCTCCTGAATCCAAAGGTGTCTTTGGAAGCATCAGTCTCTGGAAGGAAAGCTTCCAGCACCCCCGTTTTGCAGGTGTGCAGCATTCCCATTCCAGAGTGAGCAGATCAATGAGCAAATACCATTTGAAATATTGCAAACACTTTGCCCACACATTTTTCTGAGAAATGAAAGCCGTCTGCAACACTGTAGTTTTAGACCCTTGATAGATATTGCTCAGTAGCATTTTCTGCATCTATACATTCACAGATGCTCTAAATGTCTTTTCAGAGCAGTTAAGCATCACGTGAGTGATTTCTGTGGCCTGTGTGGTCATGCAAATTCAGCTTTTTTCCTGCTGATAACCTCACACTAAAGTTCTCATTTCATATCACCTTTCTCACTGCTTCCCTGTACCTTTTCACACCAAAACAGTTTGCTTATGAGCACACACCAAGATTCGGGATGACCCCTGCATCAGAATCAAATGTTGTTTAGAATATTGTGTGGCATTTTTTTTCCCTTTGGCATTCAACCTTTTAGTCAGGGAGGTCTGTGAGAGACTGAGTCAGTGGTCCTGAGAAAACAAATTGCTGTTTTCCTAAGTTTCAAGTAAATTCATTATGGCTCTATGACTCATGTGGCTTTAATGGCCTGACTGGTTTATTTATTAGAGTGCCAAGAGGCAATTTATCTTGTTTACTTAGCTCTTGAGTCACATGTTTCAGACTTTTAAAATAAGATTCCATTCTTTTTAAAATGGCTATTAAATAGTGGAATCTTCTATGAGATTACATTACTTTAAATTTCATACATCAAGCCTTTGCCACGCTACCACAGCATGCAGCTGTGACGACACAGATCACAGCCTTGTTCAGTCTTTTTACATCAAATCTTATGGCATCTACAGGTTCTACCAAAATACACAGAGTGCTAAAAATCCTTAACACCCTGAGGAACAGACTCACTAAAACCTTAGAGATGTGAAAACAGACAAGCAGCTTGTAAAGTCAACATTAACACTTTTCATCAGGAGACACGGAGATACTCTGGCTCAAAATCTGGAAAGAGCATCAGGCATTGTAANTTTTTTTTTTTTTTTGCTTCTCAGCAGCAGTAAGCAGATCATCAGCTAAGCTACATAAATACAGCCTGACTCACAAATGCAGCACAGCTGAGTCCAGTCACACAAGCAATCCCACAGAGCATTCCCATGCTCCTGGTACAATTTCTCATTCACTCTCACCTTGAAAACTCTTACCTTCATTGCCAAGTGTGGTTGCTTGTTTGGCATCCCAGGTTTATCAATCACAAATTATACATGATCATGTCACTGTTTTACTGGGCTGAGGTGTTTCAAGAACTTAGACTTACTCTGGCTTTTTTGCAAAGTATATAGGGTTGCAAAAATTGGGGAAACTAATTACTTCACTGTAGGTAACTTTGCCATTATGGTGGATCTCTTCCATCATGAAAAAAATAGCAAAATGTGTACATGAGTGATAATGTTCTAACAAATTCTAAATATTCATGAAGAAGAGAAAAAAAATCTCAGATTTTTAATCTATCCAGGCCCTTCAAACAGGTTTTGTTGCTTTCCCCCTACCCAAGAACCATATCTTTAAAGCTTTATCCTGTTGCAGTGCACAGACTACGGATTTTGTCTTTTCACAGTCAAGGACTGCTTTATTTGAAATCAATTAAATTCTTTTAAAAAAAACCCAAAGTACAAAACCACCAAAATATTTAAAATGCACAATAATTTTCCAAAGCAAACCATTTTAGACCCCTAGAGAACTCATTCAGTTATTGTCAGTGAAACATGCCCAAAATATTCCAATCCTCATCCGGCGCAGAAGCTCCAAAAGGCATCTTGTTTTTATTGAATAAAATGCATACAGAAGACAATCATAAAACAAATAAAACTTGCCACAACTTAAATGTCACACATGGTAAAACCAGAGGTAGCTTTTAGAAGTACTCAAGTCAAACAGAATTTCTGAGTTTCTTTTCAGTCAGAGAATCTTGTGTGAAGCATGAAGCAGCAAAGGAAACTGAACCATGAAAATTCTAAAGGGTTGATTCTAAGACTCCTCTTTTGGGAAAGTTCTTCTAAGGAGATTAATTTATATAAAGGTTTTATTAACAGGCATTTAGAAAATATGGATGACTGTCATGCCTTCCAATCAATATTAGAATAAAGGTAATTAGCTAAAGAACTTTTGTGATGGCTTAGTACAGCTTCCTTCTGGAATCCTTTGTCAGGTATGCAACTTAGCCAGGTTGTTAATATGGTACAAACTACTAGAAATTAGGATAAATGCATGGAAAACGGAGCTTGCAGCAAGCAGCATCGTGGAGAAGGCTCACTGTGATGACCTACTCTGTGTGAGGTGATATTCCTTGCTTTTTGGCACACTCCAACAGCTGCAAGAGCAGTTCTTGGGGACTGCAGACTTGGCAAATCTGCTTCTTGGCAGCCCTGGTGCAACCCTGAGATAGGCACAAAAAGTGATGGGGCAGAACGAGGGAAGTTCTCGCCTCAGTTAAGTTACACAAAAAAAATGCAGTGTGACTGAACTGCCTAATGTTGGCACAAGATGGTATTTTGTTCCCTTTTGATTTTCTTCTATACTTCCTTCCTAATCTGTTTCTGCTCCTTCTTAATCTTTATTGCAAGGCATAAGCTCTGCTGAAATAAACAGTGGAAAATGTGAGGGAAAAAATAAAAAGAGAAAAGGAGTCTAAAGGCTGAAATCTGCTGACTTTGGTTACTGTCATTCATCCGAGACTTAAAATAAGTTCAGTCCATTCCAGAATCCACTTTACGAGACTTAGCCCGCAGGGTTTGTTATCTTCAACTCTATAGAAAGTAGATTCTTGGCAAATTTCTTAAACACAAAAGTTAAATTACATATTCATATGTTTGGAAAGCTCTCTCCCATAACACACACCAATTACATACATCCAAGAATCCCACTGTGTCTTGTACTTCCAGAAAGTGTTTTGGTCTGATGAATAAATAAATGTGCAATTTCTCTAATCTATGTACCACCACTGGCCGAGTGCTGAAGCACCCCAGGAAGGCAGCACATATTACAAATGTCAGGCTTTCCCTCAGACAAAACACTGCCTTGCCCTTCTGAAATAACAAACCCAGATATTTGAAATCCTGGTCCCTATTTCATTTATGACAACTGCTCACCAGTACTTTTCACCAGCTGACAGTGGTGAAAACTCCTGCCTGAGTCTCTCATTAAGAATTTGTCTAAAAAAGAAAGGAGGGAAAAGCAGGCAAATGAAATACCAAAGCTCACTTGCTGCCTTTTAGCTAAAGCTCACCCAACACCTACCAGCAGGCATTTTCAGTTGCATTTTTAAACATATGGCCAGTTACTCTGAGGGGTTTTTTAATTTGTGACTTCTGCATCCCCTAATTTTAAAAAGCAGCAACAAAACCCCAAAGTGTGAAAATAAGAAAACTGAGAGCTTGCCTGTAATTCTTAACACATCTCCTGTCTTAAGAGGGTGCCCAAAGGGTGTCAATCTCCAGTGACAAATGAGGTACAGTGCAGGTAGGGCTCTGTGTGTTTAAGCAGAGATTTCTCAGGCACTGACAGCCTCCTCCTTTGCAGAAGGGACTCTTCTTGTGAAGCAGAGTTGCTCGGTGAGAATGAGACCATGCTTAGTTCCACAAATTGAAAATTAATCATCATAATGAAGTCTCAGAGCCAGCCCCATTCCTTGGCACACTCAATCACCTCTGGGATTACACAACCACGCTTCTGCAAGTGTGAGAATTTCTCCTTCTTTTCTTCCTTTCCATCTGCGAAGCCAGAATGGAATATAACTCCTTTTGCCACATGAAGGATTTGGGTATTACCCATTTGAGAAATTTGATCAATTTTATGTTTATCATAAATCCCGTCTGTCAAATGGAAGGGCAAGAGCCACTTGCAGACCCAAAGGAAGCAAGGATGAGTTAGGCCAAGAACATCCTGCAGTGATGCTCAGTGATTTATCAAAGGTTAAAAAAAGAAAACACAAAGTCACCATATTTCAGCTACTTGACTTCAGAATTCTAACATAAGCAGCTCATTTACTCAGGTATGCCATACATACACAGGTAGAAATAAAAAATAGTTCATATCATAGAAAAAAAAAAGGAATGTAGAGCAAGGAATCCTGCTTCTAGGTGTTAGAATAGCTTGGTATGACAAGCCAGGACAGCTGCTAGGCAGTCAAAATCTACTATTACATGCCCAGAAGTGATACAGCCACAGTTAGCATGGCCAGCAGAATGATCACAGTTTAAAGGAGGGAAAAAAAAAAAATAGAAATGGAAAGAAAAGGCATTCAAAAGAAAGAAAAAAGTGTTGACAAAACAGCACGAGGCTGCACTGGTATTTTTTTGTTGTTATTGCAAGGAAAACTTATAAGTTTAAAAAAAAAAAAAAAAAAAAAAAAAAAAAAAAATTAAAAATAAAAAAAAAAAAAAAAAAAAAAAAAAAAAAAAAAAAAAAAAAAAAGTCTTTTTTCCTGACTCATTAGCACCACAGTGTAACCTAGCAGGTGTTACTCTCTCTCTGTAACAAGAAAACTTCCACCACCAACAGAGTGTTGTGAGCAGCAGAGCAGCAGCATCCCACTCTGAGCAGAGCAGGGTCTGGGCTCCTGTGGCTGCTGCCAGAGGCACGTTCAAAGCTGCAGTGTGAGACAGCTCCTGTTCACAGCCCACAGGAGATGGTGATGTGTGCTCCTTCCCTGCCAGCACCTGTTCCCATGGATGTTCAAGCCCCATTCCAAGTGTTTAGATGGGTTTTGAGCATTAGCTTGGAGGGAAGTTTTAGAAGGGAAGAAATTACCTGATGGTTTAAGATCACTGTGCTCAAAAGCACTGACACCACCTGCAGCAGCCTCTCCCATTAACACACCTGGGTTACAGAGGTTGTTTTCTAAGGCTCAGGAAAATTTCAATTATATCCTTCCCTCCTTAAATAGCCACTCAGCAGCCAACTATATTGGGCAGAGAAGTATGGGAGAAAAGTTATAAAGAGAAGTCAATTAAATCCAGGAAGCACTGCAGAGAGAGTTACTCCCTAATTGTCAGCATTATCCAGCTGCATATAGAACAAGATTTTCCTCTGCTGATTAGCCCAAACTCAGTAGCAAAAGGGATTGGAGTCATTCTACCCTGGCTGAGATCAGATCCTTTCCAGAGGTGACTTTTGACCCATTCCAGCTCTAAGCCCTCCTTTGTGGCAGGTCCAGCCCAATATTTAAGCACCTCCCCACCCTACTAAATGCCAACCGGGCATTTTAGTGAATGAACACTGTGTTCTAGGTTGCAATTTATTTAAAAACATTTATTTTAGGCAAAATTAAACAGACATTTGAGATTACATAGAAATACAGTTTCCAATTGGATCACATAAAAATTAAAAATGCACTGTTGTGTTGATTTAAGTATTTTTGTATGTATTGACCAGGTATATAAGATTTAACCATGCCATTTGCAGTCAACTATCATAAAAATCAGTAACGAAAAAGGTTTCTTAAAATGTGCAAATATTATCTTAGTGTTACCATTGATAATAAATGACCACTAAATAGATGCTTATTATGTAAAGCTTTTTAAAGTACAATAAAAATACAAATTCTATTTGTTAAAAAAGGCCATTACTATGGCTACTAAACATCCTCATTATACAAATTCGAAAATACTATATGACAAACAAAATTATAAAGACTTTTCTTTATGAAACATATACTATTCTATTTATTAGTGATTTCATATATTTTTATATATATATTTCTCTATAATACTCTATATGAATAATGAACTCAGAACAAGAGAGAGGAAGACAAATGTAATGCAGGATGTTAAGGCCCCATTCAGCAAGGTACCTGAGGATGTGTCAAACCCAGCAAAGGAATAATCCCATTCTTTTAGAGGACTCCAAAGGCACATACACAAGTACTTTGTTGAACAAGGCATAAAAATACATGTGGTAAAATTGGAAAATGTGGTTTTGGTGTAAACTGTGACTGTTAAGGACAAAACCATAAGCGTTATCAAAAAAACCTCTCATTAAAAATAAATCTGAAAATTTGGCGAGGGGGTTTCCACATTTTTATGTTTTGAAGGGACAATACTAGAGATTAGAAAGTTTTTCAACTGAACTCATAATAATTTTCTGAGATAGGTTTAAGATGGTGTTTTATTGCTTATGAGAAAGATTAATGTAGAGTATGCATAGACATGTCAGCATTCATCTCACCAGCAGCTGAGAATTTTGGTGTGCAGGTATTTCTGTAACGTGAACAACCAGGGGGTACAAAGGACTTACAGGCAGTTCTTTGCAGAAAGCCTCGAAATTAAAGACAAGGAACACTAAAGAAGAGAGTAAAAGAATTATACTCAACAGAGCCTGACTCTAAATACTCAGGTGTTGAAAGGAATTATAGAACTGAGCCCAGTGCCTGCTTATACACAAAATTACATAAGTTCCTTAGTAAATGCAAGACCATAATCTTCCTTTTAAGTTATGGCTAGCATATAATGGATTCCAAGGTACATATTTTACACTTCAGCTATAAAATATCAAAACAAAGGGCAGTTGCTTTGCCATTCTGCAATTTAGCAGTTCTTCTTAGGCTCATTAAGCGCTAATTAGCAGACTTACAACTTGTTAATTTCTAAAACATGAATGAAAGACATAAAATCTGGATTGTATAAACCAATGACAACATTTGTACAGGATAGTAACCACACACAGTGATGGAAATCGATCACACTGCATCCAGATTTACTTTTGAAGCATACAGTAATGGTTAGTATTTTATGCTTTTTTCACTGCAAATTGATTTTTTTGCAGTAAATATTAATAATTTTACTGCTTGAATATTAAATAATGCCTTAAAAGCATAATTTCAGAATGCTGCCAGGTAAAGCATTATGCAGAATTCATGCCTGGACATTTGCAGAGAGAGATAGAGAGAGGTATGTGTGACCTTTCTGAAGAACTTCTCCAAGCTAATAGTCATAAAGCATAGTAAACTCAGGCCAAAATGTGACAGAGAGAAACACAACGGCGTAATTTAATCCATAATTCATAAACAAATACAACTTTTTACATTTGTACAGGGAAAGACTGGAAGTAAGTTGGATTTTTACAGAAGCAAGCCTCACAAGAGTTTACATGTTGAAAAAAGCAATTTTTGGCACATGGATAGTATCTGTATGTGTTCAGAAATAAAAAAAAAACAAAAAACAAACAAACCACTGCAGAGGAATTTCACATTGACTTTCTCAGCATCAGCACCTGCTGTCTAGTGGGTCAAGACAAAATACTGTGCCTTCAAGAGTTAATCCCATTTTGAACCCCTCCTGCAATGAAACAAGACATCATTAGTAAAGAGCCAGGTGAGTTCTGGAGCATTATACTCTCCTTGTAAGAGCATTTAAATCCAAGCACATCTTTAGGCACACAAACTGCAACGATACTTCAGCCTGAACTCACAAACATTTACATTATTTGGTCAGCCACTTTTTAATAATAATTCTTAGTGGTTAACTTGTAAAAGATATACAACACACAACAGCATAGCTACAGTTTGTCCATAAAGTGAAGAAAATACCAGAGAATAACAATATTGAATATTCTTGTATGTAGGTCGACAGAAATCCAAACAAGTTTGACTTGTTTGTTGTTCCTGGGTAAAATTCAAGGAGGTTTATACTGAACAACACAGGTATGACATGGACATTGTAACTGACCCAAGGTGTCTCCTACGTTCTGGGGTGCCCTAGGAGCAGCCCAGCTCAGAGTGCTCACCACCCCACCCCAGAGGGCTGCTCTGAACTGCTCCCAGTGGAATTAAATTGACAGGGCTTTACTGCCCACTGACATCTGAGCTTCACAAAATAAAGGCAAATAAAGTCATACTTGCTCTACTGCAAATGAAAAAAACTCTGCATTTTAAAGGCACATAACTCAGTAAAAATAAAACACAGCGGTGTTTGAAAGTGCAATGAGCTGCTTTAAAAGTTCAGACCAAAATTCCTGAGTTTACTCACATTCATTTTATTAGTGGAAACACAAAAAATATTATAAGCTGGATGCTACCACCTCCTCTATGGAAAAGAAATTCATTCTACAAATAATTTTTTTTGGTCTGCTTTTATAGATGCTTGGCTTGCTAAAGGTACTTATTTCACACCAGTCCTAAAGTAACAACTGTACTTTTAATACAGGAAAAACACTCTTATTTTCATTTCTTCTTTTGCATTAAAAGAAGCTGAATAATTGTGACTTGCCCCTCATAAGTCACCTTGAAGTCAAGAAAATTTCAGTCTGTTGGGAGAAAATACTTTGAAGGTTTAAGCAATTGGAAATGGGGCTCTGACTAGAAATACCATGAGAGCATCAACTCCAGTGGCAGCTGTCGAGTGCTCTGTTCAGTGAGAGAGTGTTGATTGTGTGCTCTGAAATCAATAACAGGTCCTTTCATCAAGAAAATATGTTGTAAACAAGATAAATCTTTTTGTAACACCATCTGTATGGGGATTAGGCACAAACTCAACTCTTTCCCTCACGCACGGCAGTACCTCAAGACCATACCTTTTGGGTTTAGAAGATAATCCCACGTCAAACCAGCTTAATTTCAAACCAAATCACAGGCTAACATTTGAAAAGTGTATGAATGTCTAATAACCCTGCCAGCTACTGCTATCAGGAGAATAATGTGGAGAAACAGAACAAACCTCCTGGCAACAGTTACAAAATGGTTTGAGAATTTCCAAGTAAAAGTTTCATTTCCTAAAGGCAGATCCATACCATGAGATGCTGAGCAAGTAGCAGCATTGTGGTGTAAACTGTTCCCCAACTGTGCTACCCAGTCTGCCCTGTGTGGGTGACACAGTGCTGCCAAGGCTCACTAGTGTATTTGAGATTTTTTTTCCTCTGTATTTTCCAAAGGAGTAAAAGGAAGAACATTCAATGCAGAAGATACTTCAAGTGAACAGTAGCTGAAGTTCCAAATGAAACAGATTGTGTAACAAACAGACAGTGCTCATTTACCCAAAGGGTAAATGAATTGATGTAACTGCAGTCTGAGAAGGACTGCTTACCCAGAAGGAGAATTCAGAGAACAAGCCCTAGGCTCTAATCTGTTACATTTTAAACCCTGCAGTTACAATGTGCCTAGGATGCTCAACTTCTGAAGTATCTGAAGGCAGCTTCCAGCTTTGAGCTTGTAAAGAGATACAGCAGCAAGGGATTGTTGGTGCTTCAACCTGAGGGTGCTTGATGAGCTCAAATACAAGAACATCAAAAACCTAGAGACCTTCATTCTGAGCCAGCCAGAGCCTTCCCTGAACATCCATCCCATTCCTCACCACTCCACCCTTATGTTTATCTTATTATTACAGCTAAGCACAGTTTGCTGGTGTCTTAAGTAGCTTCACTTCTATGCCCTTTTTCCAGCAAGTGAAGAGCAAATCAGATGATGCATTTTGGAATGCATCTCTGATTTAGAATCATCCCACTGCTCTTATGTCGAGATTTTTCCACACAAACTGATATTTTGTCACTTAGCACTTTGCTTTGTTTGCTATGACTTGACTTAGAACTATTTCCACTTTCCTGAAGAACTGTGGCCTCCTTGACCTTTCCTTCTGCAGCTTCACTCCAGCCACTTCCCCCCACACCCTGTTTAGTCCTTCTCAAGCTGTGATATTTTGCATTTAAAGCAAATACATTTCCACATATTTGCAATGTGATCAATGCTAATCTGTTCAGAGATTGCTGCTTTTTATGGATTGCAATTATTAAAAAGCTTTTCAACTTTACTGACATTTATTTATCAAAAATGACCTACTGTCTGTCCTAAAAGAACTCAGTGCTGTGGTTGCCAGGTGCTGTTACAGTTCCACTCCTGAGAGCAATGGCCCAAGCACATTCCTGTCTGTAACAGGGACATGGCACTTCCATGGTCACTTCTGAGCCACACCAAACCCATGGCCATCAATGTCATTCTGCAGTTCCAAGCAGCCTCAAACCTCCAGGACAACCACAAAACCAGAAAGCCCAATGGCATAGAGAGGACATCAAAGCAATCCAGGTGGCTAGCTGGATTCCTTCATTAAAGGAATGTAAATCTAGATTTCTTCTTTTTTCCCCTCTTGGATATTTAAGTGGAGAACATGAAGTGAGTAGAAGTTAAAGGAAAGCTGCATTGTCTAAATCAATATTCCTAAAAAATAATTGCAACCCTCAAAATGGAAAAAAAAAAAATCAGAATATCTCCATCCAGAAGACTCCCTGGCAAAGTGATTGCAATTTCCAAAGATGAGGAAGACACAGACACCAGATCTCCCACAGCCTCACTATTCCTAACCCCTTGGGTTCAGCAACATGACTCCAAATTCTTAGTTAATTTTGGAATCTCCAAAACTATACTTTGGCAAACACATAATTAAAAAATAAAACCCAATCAGCTGCAGTCAAGCAAGCCATGGGAAGGCTTTAGGAGTAGATTCTCCCCTCCATGCAGAGTAGAACAGTTGTTGATGCAGGTATCAGTTCTCACAGCAGTGCAGGACACTGAGTGCCACGTGTGCTTGTAGGAGTGCAGTTCCTATCTACACCTGAGCTGCACAGGGCTCTCAGGGGAAGCTGCTCTCTGATCATTACAGAACAGCACATGCCAGCCTTAACTCTCAGCATCCACAGCTGGAATAGTAATGAAATCAGTTGCAATGACACATTAAAATTATGATTTATTTTTCCCCTAATAAACTTGACTAATGTGTTAGGTAATTCTTTTTAATGACATAGAGTCAGCTTCTTGGTAAACATTATATCTATACATATAAAATGCATCACTAATTTTAATGCACAGCACTTAAGGTATTTTGTCTTGTGAGATTCAGACCCTTCAGGTTCTAATAATGTGTGTTAGTGTAACTCTGCTTGTTCGTTAAAACCCATGTGTGCTATGGCTTCCTGTACTTTAAAGGTTCAGGAAACAGAAACTCTTCATGCCATCAAAAAAAATCTCTCTGATCTGCTGATTTTCAGGGAATGCTGAAAAAGGCCACCCCGTGGCACTGGCCAGGAGAGGGAACAAGAAGAGCTATGAAGTGTGCACCTATATTGTACCTTGTTTTTCTCTGTTCACATCCTCCTCAAGGAGCTTTTTTACTTTAGAGGCATTTTAACACAAGGACTGGGCATTTTAGTTGCCTACTAAGTAATGGTGTATTAAGGGATGTGATTGATGCATTAAAGAGAGGAGCAAAGCTCATTTTCACTCCAAACAGCTCAGAAACAATCCTTCTTCCAAAATCAGCCATGTTTTGGTGTCCAGGGTAGAAATATGCGAGCTGTTCTGGTTAAAACCAGTAAGCAGTACAAGACAAAGAACTTGCACTTTATCAGGAGATAAATTTGCCAAAGTCAACCTTATGGCTCAGAAGTTATCTCACTTATCACTTCACAGTGACTTTGCTCGATGAGCTTAAGTCAGCACAAGCCCAACAAAGCAATGACAAATTTACATATCTCTGAGAGGAGTACCTAGAGGGCTGAGCATAACTTATTTCAGATGGAAAGATGTCAAGCATACTGACTGCTTCAGGGCAAGCAAGGAGAATGGCTTGCAGCTCCTGGAAGCTTTCAGATATTAACTACCTTGAGATTTTAATAAATTATAGCAGCTGCTGCTGGTGTGATTCATGATCCAGGGAAACTTCTCCTCACTGCAAGATTTCTGGGAAAGTAGACATTCATTTTATTAATGTCTGGATACAGTCAAAATAAAGATGAAAATATGTTTCAGCATAAGGGTGCAGGGAAACAGGAGGTTGGACAGTCATCAGAGAGAGGCCTGAGCTGTAAAAGTCACATCTCGGCACATGTTTGAGTTTTAAGCTCTCCAAAAAGATCAACAGAGATTGGACTGAGAAATGGAATAGAAAGCTTAACTGTGAAATTTGGATCCACACTGAAGTTTAAAAATAAGAGTGTTCCCCTAGAGGCCAGGGAACTTTATCTGATCTCATTAAGTTCAGAATGCAGGATGCAAAGGAAAAGCACCCACTAGTCCAGAGTTTATTCTCCAATGCCTTTTCTGTGCTCTCCTCTCCCACTTTGTTCCCAGACCACCTCCAGCACAAGGCTAGGTCGGGACAGCTTTTCTGCACACGGGGTGTGTGTGCTGAGCCACCTCAGGTGTTCCACACAAGAAACAGGGTCAGTCTGCTCTGGGCTGCCCCAGCCAGGCTGGCACAGCTTTGCTTGCCATCCTCACTGCAGGGTGAGCTGTATCCAACATGGAGGGAGTTTATACTTGGAGCTATTAGCCAGGTGTCTGTATAAAACTTACCTGTACAGATTTAATGGAATACACGATTACTGAAACCCAGGCTGGACTTCCACAATGCAAAGATGACAGATTCATTCACTTTGCATTTCAGAAAAGTAGAGAGGCCCACATTTCTCTTCCACGTTTCTCACTGTTGGATTTCCAGGGCATGTTACACATTCTGTGCTCTCACCTTCCTCATGGGCTGTCTAACAGCTGGTGAGATGAGCACAGCTGCTTCTGCTCCTCAAAAAGTTTTAAATCATTATGTGCAAACAAAGACTTCCTCTCAAATGTGATTGTACTAACACAATCTCTGTACTAAAGGTTTTGCTGGAACCATTTCACTAGTGACAATCTGACTCAAAGAGCAGTGAAAACAAAGGCTTAGTATTAGCACCTGGCAAGACAGAATAAAGAAAATTACTATCAGCTGTCCCTAACTTAGAGAATGCAGGCCCCTAAAAACAAAAATGGCCCTGACTCAGAGTTGTATACACAAAACATAAATCTTAACATTTTTATAATAAGAAAATATACATAAAAATAGATACACAAGACAAACATGTGCACATTTCAATTGCAAATGCTTTAAATACCATTATTAAACTATGATATACCAACCATCGCTGACGCTGTGCACCCAGGAAAGCACAAGAAGATAAAAGAGACATTAGGATAAACATGTTTCAGTTTGTATTTTGCAGCAACCACACAGTAAAATAACTTCATGCAGTCTTTGCTTTTGGCTCAAGTTAGAATATGGGGGCTTTCCATATCCTTGCATCTGTACACTTGTTCTCAGCTGGATCACACATGACAAGTTTTGTGCCTACATAAACCACTAATTAATTTTTAGTGAATAGCTGATATGATAGGGAGGAGTGCCTTTTTCACAACAGGATACAATAACACCCTAATGCTTGGAGGTTTTGTTATTGATTGGTTGTCTCCTTTTTTAGATCGAAAGAGTACAAATTATGATGGGAGATTTTCATTTCATGACTTCAAACATCTTTGATAAAGACATTTACTACTCCATTCCCTGATGTTTTTACGAGGTGACAGCACTCTGTAGTGTACTAGGCAAACAATTCCAAATATTGTCAAAACATACCTGTAATAGGAACATTTAATAAGTGACATTTAAATATTGACAGATTTTTATTAGTGGTAACCACAGTTTCTACAATGTATCTTTCCCTAAAATAATGGAAATATGGCTAAAATATTAATGGGAGGTGCTGTAAGATCTGGGGTTTGTGTTCAGGGGCTTGGTAACATTATAGCATTCACAAAACACGAGCATGTTGTTGGAACTGCAAAGGCGACAGTTCTGGCTTTTAGCTGCTCTATGAAATTATGTGGGGGACCAAGAAGCTAAATTTCTTTCTTCACTGTGAGTAGAGTTTGTCAGTGGAACCATCCTGAACTGACATGGAACTAAAAGGGTATTTAAACCTTATTTAAGCCATTTTAAAAATCCTCTGCTGCTCTCTAGACAGGAGAGAGGAACAGAAGGAGCCCAAGAGCAAATGCTCTTGGACTTTGTGGGCTCCTGAGAGACAAGAGGGCTGGAAACCCTGGGAACACTTTCTGCTGAGGAGCCAGGATCCTAGAAATTCAAGTTTCCATTATTTCCAGCCTTTTCTTTTGCTGGCAGACTGCTTAAAAATAACAGAGATAAGCAAGCTGGCCAGGAATTAGAAGTTTTGAAAGTCTGACTGCAGAGCATCATTTGTTCCAAAACTTGAGGACTTTCTCCTAGAATTGTTTCACAATTGGGTCAATAACTGAATGGACAATGTTGAGTGCTTCAGAATCAACAAACATGTTCTGACAAAAACACAACAGTTCAGAATTCTTGAATGAATTATCAAGTCTTTCATTGCCCCAGGGTGCCAGAGAGCGTTTTCAAAGGCAGCAGAAAATTGCCATGGCTCCAGAAGCACCTAAGTCTGCCTAAAGCTGTGAGAAACCAAAGAGAAGCCACTGAGGGAAAGTGGAGTGTGGGTGGTGGGTACATTGGGATGCTGGAGATTGCTGCAGTTAAAGATCAAGGGATCTGGAGGGCTCTTGGCTCAGCTCTTTTCCAGCTCTCTCAGACCCTTCCCAGGCAGTGTTCCCAAACCATTTTGGTTGTTTCACTGCTGACAAACCCTTCATTAGTGCAGCTGACAGCACTGGGTCCAGGTGGGGCTCCTGAGGCAAACCCAGCTCAAAGACCAGGAGATAACTTACAAAAGGAATGTCCAGGAACGGGTGTTTGTCTGTGCATCAGTGTGTGCACTGTGGAACACATTTCAGAGTTCTGTAAGCATGCATTTCGAGAGTAGGCACACAGCCATCAAAACCCATGTAGGTCAGTAGTTACCTGCATCTCATCTAGTTTGGACTGAATGTCTGGAGGGAAATCTCCTGCTCCACAGCTAAAAGGGTCAAAAGGTTCTGCTCCAAAAAGGTCTCTCTCTGCAACAACAGAAAAGTGAGTCACTGGGAGAACTGGTATGGGCTACAACAACAGAGCTCTGAAAAAGCCACCTTACATCTCCTGAGCTGAGTAACAGCATCACCAGGCACACCACTCATCAACCACAACTTTTAACACCCCAATTTGCAAGCCAGGTCTTTCCAAACTTTAATACTCAAACATTTTCCCAAGAACACCATTGAACTTCTGTTTAAGCCTCTCTTTATCTTCCTTTGATGCTTGTGCCTTCCAGACATCCGATGAGAAGTCGTTGCTACTTGAAGGGGGCATCATTTACTGACGAGTGCTCTGGAGTCTGTGTGTACAAGGAGCTTCAAAATGAAGAGGAGGAAACTGGACATGAGCTGCCAAATTTCATCTCTACATTATGTCAACAGCAAATTCCCAACCAAATAATCTTTGTGTCCCCTGTCTGCCACTCCTCAGGTTAAGGATGTTTTTGTGAGACAAGCAAATACTCTTACTCAGGCAAGGCAAGGCCTTTGTTTGACACAGCTCCTCAATGAACAATGAGCAGTAATTAAAACTAAAAATCATCTAAGTTTTAAAATCTTGGATAAGATCACATCTAGATAGAAAAAATAAACAAACAAAACCAACAAAACTCTCCCTCACCCCCGACCCCAAAAAATACAACAGAACCATGAATTATCACTTAACCCTAAAATTCCATTAAATTTGGGTGCATAAATAGAATGATTGCAAATTTCCCTTTCTCAAGACAAAAAGTTTTTCACCTTTTCTTAACTGCAGTTTGCATTCTAGTGAACAAAGGGAGGGGGGTGTTTCTTCTTTTTCTTTTTTTTTTTTTTTTTTTTTTTCCATATTAAACCAGTATAGTGCTTCATATCTTCCTGCTCAAATATTTTTGTTTGTTTGTTTTTCAGGTTTTGGGTCTTCTTTCCTCCTTCTTAGTAATAGATTTTTCTTTCCTACAGTTAAAGGTTCCATTTGTAGACAATTTTCCCATCTCACATTGGATTAAACAGCAGTTAAAAAATTTCTGTTAATCCAGCCCAACCCCACTGATTGCTGAATTTACAGACCCAAGATCCTGCAGCCTTGTCACTGGTGGAGAGACAACCAGAGCCATTAGGAGATATCCTCTCTCATAACTTTCATGGCAGCCTAGCAAGAAACCTGACAAGCATTCTATCTGCCACAAACCAATTTTAGTTTTAGAACATGACAGTAAGGGGACAATAGTAACCCTGAAGTGATTGGACAGTTAAGCACAAAATTCACCCTTAACACCCAAGGTGTGGGTGACAATTAACTGCTGGACCAACCCTCCCCAGGCAGTGTTCCCAGTGCTGTATCAGTGGTGCAGCACGTGCCCACAGCTGCACAGATGGCTTCATTTTGGCATCCTGAGAGGCATAATTTTACACCTGTGTTCTCTAGGCTCCCCAGCAGTTTTTGTGCATGTCAGTCTGTCAGGGCTTTGTCCTTATCAGTTAGGTGTTATCAGGCTGCACACTAGGAATTTTAAATAACTGGCCACTACAATCATCTTCTCCCACAATAAAGTGCAGAACTTCCCATCATAAAGTACAGAAACTTGAGCAGAACTTGATTGATTACATATTGCAAAAACTGTGGCTAAACAGCTACAAACTGTCACATGGGACCAGGAGATGGCCCAGATAAGAGAGCCTTATTCCAAGAGTCCACTGGAGCCAAGAAGAAATCCAGTCTTTCCTGGCAAAGGCAGACCACCTGCGTGCAAGAGAGACATTAACTCAGATAATCTAATGTAAAAATTAGGTTCTCCCTCATCCTTTGCCTCTTTCACAGCCAAAATGGGCCTGCTCCAGTATAACCAGTGTCCTGAAATGCTCTGATGCTCCTAGCAAATAACCTTCAGATGTGTAGCAGCTTTGACTTGCAATCTAACCTCTACTGGGCAAAAAAGTGATTCTGCTTTATAACCCTCAACAGTCCCTGGTTCATTATGTAGGTCCATTTTCTCCCTTTTTACCTTTAAAAGGAGCTGACAGCTTTCTCTGTGGTCTGACAATTGAAAGCAGACAGTTCCAACACCAAGGCTTAGCAAACATTCTATGAATGTATTTAGGGAAAAAATGGTGAAGGGCAAAACTCCTGCATTTAATTTCTACTGCATTATGACTTATGACTTTTTAAAAAGTAAGTATTTTGTACAATATTGTGGCTGTTATCTCATTCATGCCTTATTATTGGGATTTTATTAATGAAAGCACTTTTGAGCTCATTAGCAGGAGAACAGCAGAAGTCTTATGTCACTCCTTCCTTTAATGTGAAAGATTTCTGAATTTATACTGTATACAAGGCAGAATTTAAAACCAACCAGAGTGTGACTTATTCCAAGTGACAGAGCCTGGTGAACCCTGCACAGAATCAAATTCAAAATAAAGAAGCTCTACCTAGTTGGGTTTCTGAGGAAAGCTATTATTTGGGGAACTGTTATCCATTTCAGCTGAACAAGTCTACAGAACAACTGCTTTTCTGCATTTAAAGTTTGAGTGTTATAAGAGAGAGTGCACTGCTAAGAGACAGGGAGGCACAGAGTTCCACAGAATATTTTCAGTAGCACTGTTGGTATTTGCCTTGGGAACTAAAGCTGAAGAACAATTGTAAAATGCAGAAATATAAAGATTTCATCCCTGCAGAACTGCATCATTGCATGGGATATCCACAAGCTTGTCTGCCAGTGTTCACTGGTGATGGAGGGGGGGTACTTTTTAGCACAGGTGGGATAAATTGGTAACTTTTTATTTCAGGCCAGAGTATTTGCATGAAAATTAGCTGTAACAAGAAAATCTTGCCTGGCATACTCCCCAGAATTACTGTAGCATAGACAGGCATTTCTTTCTCCAATAAACAACAATGAGGAAGCCTTTGAAAATGATCCTTTCAAACAGTACAAATAATTTCCTTTCCCTTTCTCATTCCTTTCTGGATGGAAATAAATTCACAGGCTGCAAAACTGATCCAGAAATTCAAAAGCCATGAAATGCTGATGTTTTAAATCCTCAGCTCAAACTACAGGATAATGTGAACAAGTTATAAATTTTGGGACCAGACATTCAGGAGAGCAAACACATAATACTGGAGAACAGCAACCTGCACTCTGTGATAAATTCAAAATGAGCAATTACTAAGCAAAAATACAAATATTTGGTTTTCTGCTGCACTTGACATCCCAGTCTCTACCTTAGCTCTCATGCAGGCACACAGCTATACTGATATGTGCTGTGCCCAGATGGAGCAGCTGCAATGACAAAAATGAATCACACAGAGACAAGCACCCAAAGAAATATTTGGAATAAACTGAGACAAGGAAATCCATAAAGCCTTTCCTTTAGGTGCAGGCTACTCCATATTTTTTTACTTTGGAAATTATTACAGCCATTATTTTGAAAAAATACTCTTAAATATCTGCAGAAAAAGAGCACCTCAGAGCAGATTTCTGCATCTGCCTGTTGTGACCTTGGATTGTTCAGGAAGCATTTGTGTGAAATAAATATTGAACAACTCAACAGAGAATAATCCTCTCCAGTTCTTTTCTAAGATATGAAAATAATGCTGTGCCAACAAGAAATATAAGTTCATTCCTCCTTAAATGAAATTAAATTAATAAATTAAATCTGATCATTCAGATAACTTACAAGAACATTTACAAACCCTTACTCCACAAGGAAGAAACTGCATGCAATCTCTAGCATTGCATTTTTGGTTGTATTTCACTATGCTGCAATTATTACTTAAAGAGTCAGCATGCATTTGCCCAATCTGCAACCTCCTGTACAAAAATTATGTAATTTTCTCCTTTAAATAGGTAAACCCCATTTATTTGCTACTGCTGATACAGGCAGTAGTGAGCAGACATTTCCTGAGTAGCCCTGTTGAAACACTGCTGAATATGAACTCAAAATATCAAGATTTAATTCATTTTTAAAGCTTAAATTTTAAAGACAGCCTTGGAAGTAGCTGTCTTTCCAAAAAGAAAAAAAAAAAAAAAAAAGTCACTGTTGCTCTCCTCCAGTATGAAAAGGCTGGGTTTCTGTAGCTACATGCTGTGAGCTCTGCAAAGCCAGAGGTACCATTTATCACCACACAATTTATTTTTTTTTTTTTGTGAAGTTACCAAAGGAAGAATTGGTCAGCAAAATTCTAACTGTGGGCATTTCTCTTTAGGGAAAGCTGTCATCCTGGTGCCAGTAATTACCTATGGAACTTGGAAGAATGCAAAGTGCTTGGTACTGTTGTAGGTTTCCTACAAGTGTCCATGCCTTTCTGGGGCACTGCTGTCTTTGTTTGGATTCCTTGGCCAGTGGATGAGTAAGATGAACTTTGGATTTTAAAAGCACATTTTGCTTGAGCAGTACAAATGCCTTCTCTGAGTAACAACAGGTCTCACTTAGGCAAAAGGAATAAAGGAGGTGATACTAACAAATAGATGGTAAACCCTCAATTTTCTCCTTCTTTACTACTGAATGAGAGAAAGGTGAAAGTTATAAAATTATAAAAACACCCTGTAATTTCCCCAAACCTACTCTGCTTGAGTGCAGTGACAAAGCAAGCAGAGATAAGAACAGGAAAAGATGATCTCAGAAAATGGAGACTCCAAACTTTGGCTCCTTTTGGTTGCCAGATTTGTACTGGAGAAAGAAATGCCAGCTTGCTGGTACTGCCAGCAGTGACACCACAAAGCAATGCATTATTGCACATTGTTACAGCAGTGGGACACTGCACAGCCTGAAGGAGCTCATGGGAGCTGAACTTGCTCATCTGGGACAGTAAAGCCCTTGTTTGATGATAAAATCTTCCTCTCCTGTTCCAATGACACTCTGAAATATGCCAAAAAGCATTAACAGCTGACAAACACAGTAATTTTCAACACAGAAAGTACCATGACACAGACTGAAAGGGCAGGGATCAAAAGTACAAAGAGCATGATGGGCTTTGTAATCTCCCCCTGCAGTCATCTCAAACTACATCATCTCAACTGAAGGCAAATCAGTCAAGTGCAGAAGCAGTAACTACTTTAAACAACAGATATCACTGGTAATAAGCAACTCTTAAAAAAAAAAATACAAAACCCATTGCCTAAACAATTACAAATCTCCTATAGCTGGAATTTTAAAGATGCTTCAAGACTGACTGCTGACTCCCACAAGATTTCTATGGAACTCAGCCACAATTCCAATGGAACTGAAGTAGGAAAATAGGTTAAAAAAATAAAATCTTCACCTATTAATCAATTCAAGTTAAGTTAAGCCATTATTGAAGCTGTAAATGCATTTTTAGATATATTTCATGCCATTGCCTGTAGTTTCAGAGAAGCAATCTTTCAATTCTTTATTACAATGCCATAAAATTCTCTCAATAGAGCAGTTCTAGTCTAATATTCCATTAAAATATTCTAATATTCTTTTAAACTATATGAAAATAGTTAATACTGACTATACTTGAGAGATATAAAATTCTGTTAGTATACCTTTTGGAGAATCCCACAGAAATTCATTAATTATTTTAAAATATTCTCTTTTAAAAAACAGGGTTATTTATTGAATGAAGAGTCTCAACATTTACTTTCTTTTTAGAAGGTGACAGCCATTCTGATCAATGGAACCAAACAGTGCATCAGATATGGGCTTGGGGAGGGAGCACATTGACTGACTGAAGTTATAAAATGCTTTTTTTTTTTTGTGCACAGCTCCCATTCACAGCTGAAAACTTTACATCCTAGAGGCATGCCCCAAAACAGCAAAATCTCTGCAAACGTGCTCCATATGGTGGCAGGCAGTAACATTAATGTCCTTTATTCACCCTAAAATACAAACACAGACTGGTATTTCCACAATCTCTAACATCACTTGTGCATGCCCCACTCTCCTCTCCCCCAGGGGATTCCCAAAGCTTTAAAAAAGGCTTTCTGGACTCCAAAAAGTTCTCTAGTGAAGTCAAGAATCTCACCCTAGACCTAGATGCTTTCAAGCCTTTGCAAAACAAAATTGCTGTTGTTAATAACCCTTTGAAGACCTTTAGGAGTGGCTGACAGATCTGCAGAGGTTCATCAGCTATAGCTAAACAAAGGAGTGCATGGTATGAAAAGCAGCATTGAAAACAGCATTCCAAGTGTCCTTGAGGGGCTTCTTGGTCTCTCCCTTGAGCATCACCATCACCATACTTACTCCACCTGCTGCCTTCCCCAGAAATGCAGGCTCTAGGTGCCAGAACCGTGGCTGGACAAGGAAAGAGCTAACGGGAAGTAAAAGTATTCCTTGAAGTACAGAAAAGAGACTGGAAAAGAAAAGCCAAGTTAAAATCCCCACCCCAACTCCTTCCAAGTGTATATGTCATGGTTTCACAGTAAGTTTGTTTATAATGCAACTTGGCAGCAACATCAAGGGCTTTGGGAAGGTGGCAGAGAGACGAAGCGGCATTAGTGACTGATTTACCAAAACTGGATTTGGCTTTTCATGCAAAACGTACGTAAAACTTTAAAGATGCTTTATTAAAAAAAAAAAAAAATAATGTAAGCAAAAAGTAGGTCAGTTGTTACAAAACTTACTGATCTCTGTAGATCTACTGGGTACTGGAGGAGGCTGTGTACCATTGCGAGTAGGTGTTGATGACTGAGGGGATATGGGAGAAAAGGGAACCATATCAAAGATGTCAGTGGAGGGTGATTTAGGTGTCACACTGCCTGCCTACAATAAGGACAATAAATATTAGGGCAATGTTTCACATGAAATAGATCACAATACTGAATTCTTCAGCATGCAGATAAGAGTCACATTTTGAAAAAAAAAAAGTTAGAAACAACCATCAGCATGCAAACCCCAGCTCCTGACACCAAGCAAATGGCATTTGCAGTACAGACTGACACATGCTAACACTCCCCAGTACAAAAGCAGCATTGTAATTTTTCCATTTTCAGTTGAAAATGTATCACAGTTACACCTGCCAAAGCTGTGACAAGCAGTTCTCTATCTCAAACATACAAGCACAGACACCTTCATGAGACCCCGTCGAGGTAAAATAGCAACAATGTGCTCTGCTCTGGAGAGCACAGAACCAAGTTAAAAGACACAATCCCAGTATTTTTGGTTTACTCATTCTTCTTTACGTGATCTCTTATTTGGCAGCTTAGAGAAACTGGTACCATCAAAGCTTTAAATGTCCATAAGTAATAATCTTGACCTGATACACTGAATGTTAATATCCAAAATAAATCTGTTGTCCTCAGAGGTACAACTGAAGAGATTTCATTCAAAAGGCCCAGGAATTTGGAAAGGGTTCAAAAAAATACTGGGCAAGCAAGAAACCCCAAACCCACCAATTACTACAGCCTTATTTGGCTCTGAATGGTTCATTCCTCCTGCCACCAGTCCACTACTTCAGGGCACAAGCAAGGCACAGTCAAGTTAAAATATACTGAACACCAAAGACTGAGGATGGAATAGATCAAAGCTGAGACTGACAAGCTGAAGGCAAAACTAGTTTGTGCATTTGTGTTATTGCAGAGACAATACAGAAAGCCCCACACCCTGGGTATTAGAAGGGCCAGCCAGGCACAGCAAAAGCCTGCAGCTCTGAAATAACATTCAGTTTGCCCAAGAAAATTCTGGGCAAAAAAAAAATCACAAATTCTGAAGCACAAGTTAAATTAGTCACATGGATCCTTTTATTCAGAATACACAAATACCATAACCTGGCAGGCAGGTAGCCCTTAGCACTGCTTGTCTATGAGAGTGCCATGGATAAACCCTTATTTAGGAATGCTGCTCTCTTCAGTGCCTGTGCTGCTGACCTGGCACCCCTGAACACCCCTATTTCCCTCTGGAGGTTCTCTGCAGTGGCTGCTAAAGCAATATTGATCCACAGCCTTCCTGTGGATGCACTGATAAAAGAGGAAAAGACGTGGGACTCTCAAGTCCTACATTTCCTATTTCTTGGAGGTTCTGTGATGCTTAGGAGTTTTGAATTCATATTTTAAATTTGGATTAATATTTTAAAATTGGATTAAGAGAGATCTATAACTGTTCAATATCTAAAAGAACTGGGATTTTTTTTCCCAGATATAGAGAAGCATAGCAATAAAAAGAAAAATCTACATTTAACATGTTGCTTTAATTTTTTTTTTTTAACTCTCAGTCATTGCTATTCACATGCTATAGGTGAATAAACTTCATAAAAAAACAGTTTTTAACACATCTGGAATTCTTACTGTCCTCAGCCTGAGTTATTATTGGAATTCCAAAGATCATGTATTGTGAAAAGATTTCAGTGCAGGGTTTAGACACCACAGGCCCCTGTTAGTGTCCATGGACCTTGCCTTAACCCTGCAGAGAAGCAGGATAATCTAAGCCTGGCAGATCTGGATTGCTGTCTCCCACTCAAAGCAGGGCAATGGATGTGCTGGACCCAAAATAAACATAATAAAGAAGCACAGCCTTTCCTTCACCCAAACCTTGCTCTGATTGTAGAGGGGCTTTGGTTGGCATCAGGGAGGTGGGATCAGGTTTAGGGCATAAATAAATGCTTCCATCCACCTCCATTTCCATCAGCTCCCATGGGTAATCCTAGAATGTCCTGGAGATCACATGTGCTAGTGGAGAATCTTAATATTTGCTAAATGATATTGGCTATCTAGAAGACAGACAAACAGCACTTAGATTTAGTTATAAATGTGCCTTTTAAGCAAAAAAAGAAAACCCAAACTTTAGACTAATTTCCCAGTTACATTCCATTTTGTTGAAGTCACTAACTGGCCACTTTGATTCTACTGATATTGTTTAATTAAAACTGTAAGTGAATTAAGAAATGTGTATTTTGAATATGTATGAGCACAAGAAGCATTTTTATTTAGTGAACACATGCAGAAAGCCAGGATGGTCACCAAATAAAGCCAAATATTACTTGCAAATGGAAGAAAAACTGAGGGTATAAGCACATGAATATGGAAAAAGCAGGCAATATGCCCATTTCATAGTTGAGAATAATTTTCAACCTTCATTTTGCACAGTTTTTATAAAGTATGCTAAAAGTTCTTTAATGGCCCATTGCTTTTCTATTAATTCATGGGGGAAAGAAGCCCTTGAAGTTGGACCTTTAGAATTGTTTTGAATCACTATCCTTTATATTAAAAAAATTAACAAAAGACTGACAGATAACAGAGATCATTAATTAAAGGACTAATTTAAACATGCTGAAAGAATAATTATTTATGTTTTGGGGATGGGAGAGAAAAAACTCTGTAGAAATAAAAGTAATTCTTCACAAATTCCATATTTTAAGAGTACCCCTAGAGAACCTAAGATTCATCTGCCCTATCCTTTAGCCACTGTACAAAATGCACATTTTTAATACAAGTTAATACACAACAGAGAACAAAAGAAAGCCAAAAACAAAAAACCCCAAACTGAAAAAGCTTTTGCACAGCAAGATTACACGAGGTCTTGGGCAGCTGTATTCACTGGCAGGCTTTGGAAGACCACTTTTGGAAGGTGGTGGTATTAACAATCCAGGTGGTAGTCTAGAGTCAGGAGAACTCCTAGGAGTAAGCGTAATGGAAGAGATATCTAAACAAGGAGGTGAATCCTCATTGTTACACCAGAAAAAAGTAGAGGGTCTTTGAAACATATGTTCATCATTATCACACTTTATGTGCAGCAGCTGAAAAGGAATCACAGAAAGAGAAAACATTCTGAGGAACAGAACGTGGTAACGTCAGGGAAAGAAGAAAAAAAAGAAACACATTTCATATTTCAAAAATGCTTGTCAGCAACTTGCTGTTCAGTGCTATAGTTACAAGATACAGAACTTGAAAATACTTCAAAACAAAACACAAGAATATGCCACATTAAGAGGTAACACAGTACCAACTGGAACAAAGACAACTTGACCCTTGATCACTACACCAAATAAAATGAAGTCAGGTATCTTTCTAATAGTGTGTGTGTGTGAGATGCTAAGAAATGTCTAAATCCAACCAGGTATCAGCAATTTCTCACATCTGTAAATTAGCAGGCAGGCACAAGTCAGAGTTACTGTGCTGGTTAATGCACAGGTCAGACTTTTCTCTAATGGAGGAAAAACCTATCATTTATACCCCACCAATGCTCATTATTGAACTACAATCTTCAGAGGACAGAATAATCTTTGGATCTTAACAGAGGGGATTGCACAACTGTGCAGAAAGTTGTTCTTGGCCACAGCCAAGGGCTCCACAGGGAGAAGGCAGGAATGGCACCTGGGCTGGAGGTGTCCTGCCTAAAGCTGTGAGCAGCCCAGGCTGAGGCAGATGAGGGCAGCAACAATTCTGAACCTTGCTTTTGCTCCCTTTGTAGTGTTACACAATGGGCATGGCAGGATTATTTCATCAGAAGTTTGCAGAACTCAGTAGAGCAGGATTCAATCAAATTATTTAAATTATTTTTTTCAGTGTTATGTAGAAAACTAAACATTTCATATCCTTTTAAAATGAGTCTCAGCTTCTCTCTTCACTTTCTTTACAGATTAACCTGGCTAAGGGTACAGATGACTAAATGTAGTAACAATGCCATACTTGAGAATATCAAAACAATCCACAAAATTCCCTACTCAAAACTTGCAATTCAGCATTGAAGGAAAGAAAAAAAATTAAAAAAAAAATTTTTTTTCATCCCAACTTCCAAAATTCCCATACTGGAATTGTGAAATAGAGGGTTTGGAAAAGTAATCAGTATAAAAGAAATAATAATAAAAAAAACAACCTACAGGAGAGAATTTTGGTTATTATTTCAAGAGTTAACCAGACTACAGGTAGAAGAGTTGCAGTGCTACTGTGCATTACTGCCATGGAATCCTTGCTGCTATCCATAACTATGGGAACAAAACAGCCCTTGGAATAATAAATGCTCAAAAAGCTAAATGCAGTGTAATTAAGAAAGCCAAATAATCTCCTGAAATGCAAAACAGCAAAGGATAAGTAGTTTTCCTAAGAAGGCATGGATGTCACATGAAAAAATCACACAGAAAGCAGCAAAATGCACGTAGGACACCAAGCAGCAAAGCCATGAGGATGATGAACATATATCAAATCCAGGGAATGCAAAATTTCCATACCAACCCAGAACATACAGCCCTGGTGCCATCTGAGCCCTGAGCTGTCACAGGTCTCAGCAGTGACACTTAGGACACCACACACCACATGGGGTGGTGAGCTTCCTCCAAGAGCTTTGGGAACATACCTGCTCAGGAAATGAATTTTCCCTGGGAATTGCTCATTTGCAGAGCAGCACAGAGCCCATCAGGTGCTGGGAGTGCTGCTCTGCATCTCATCCCACGGCCCAGAAGGACCTGCAAGGCTGGTGGGGTTTGTGCTCACAGATCTCTGGGTACAAGCAGCCCACAGGGGCAGCAGGGAATCTTCCATTCAACAATGGGAAACAGGAAAATATCACCAGAGGCACAAAGTACAGGGGGAGAAAGGAAGAGACTCTTTAAAAAATACAGCCTGAAAAGGGTGTAGCTTCTGAAAAATAATACTCTTACATCAAATTATAAAGGAAGAAAATATAGTAAAAATAATTGAATTGTCATACAGCAATTGTGTTTTGTCTGAGGTTCCCACTCAGACCTGTAGTAACAGTGGCATTGATAAAATGTGTTCCAGTTTGGGCCTCATTCCATTAACATAAGAAAACAACAAGAAATGATACTTCATAAAATTACCATACTAGTTCAGTGGGCTTGGTCTCTTTTAAGCTTAGATGGAACTATGTGCCAGCAAAGGATTTATTTTTGATTCATTCTACTGAGAATGCAGCTGTAGATGCACTCTTGTGCTGCATCATACTAGAAAACGTAATGTGATTGAGATTTTATTAATTGGGAAATCACTTCAAAATTGTTTCTTTTAACAAGGTGTCTCTAGACACAGAACACCATCTCTGTGCCATACCCACATAGCAATCACCTAAGTGTGAATTAGAATAAATTAGAAAATGGTTTTGCTCCTTGGAACATTCATATTGGTAATATACAGAACCAACACAGTGGGTAACTGCAGTGATGTTCCAGGGAATGGTGAGTGACCTTGAATTGAAAATTATGCATTTAATCAAGAACCTGCTCATTTCCTGAGATTTGGGACCACAAAGAACACACACTAATCCATAACTTACTAATTCATAAAATACTGTATAAGCATTAGCAATTTCATTAATTAACTGCTACATCTTCAGTTCATTTAGTACTTTTTCAGTAGCAAGAAATATGCCACAGGCAATTTCAAATTCATTTTCTTTAACATCATAAATGTAACAGGATTTTATACCCTCATGAAGAGGTGCTCAAACAACTGAACACAGAATATTTTAAATCTAAAAAAGCTGAAGATAGGCAAAAAAAAAAAAAAACCAACCCAAAAAACACCAAAACAAAAAACCATGTGCATTTGCCCACTTGGCAATCTTGGTGGAAACAGGAATCAAGTGATATGCATAAACACATAATGGCTAATGGCTTTTAAAATCTGCATACAGTTCCAATGTCTATTGGGGTTTTCCTGTGAGTGTGGTAAAGCTTTCCAGTGAGGGTCACTGGGGCAGGTGGCCTGTGCCTTTAGTCCACAACAAATCTTGGAGGAAAGGGCTAAATCAGTATCTTGAATGCTCTGCCTAAAACTGAAGGGTTTTTGCACCACCTCCATGTAGGAATAGGTATTCCACACAGTTTCTTTGGTAATACTTATGGTGCATGGAAGAACATTGATCCTCCTGGGGCTGCCTCTCCCAATTCCTCTTCCTGCTGCCCTTCAATTCTGCTTCCCCCACGTTTCAGTGTTCCCAGGGAGCTTTGGGCAGCGCTGGCAATGGAAACAGCAGCAAGCAGGACAGGATGTGAACCCAGGGCTGCCCTGAGCTCTGGAGGCTGCAGTTACTGCAGCAGCAGCATCCAAAGCTTCCCTGTGGTACAAACCGGAGCACTGTCCCCACAGGCAAACAGCGAGATGAGAACCCAATGGTCCTCACATAATTGAGACCAAATGCAAAACAGACCAGTGATTAAAGCAGTGCCAAGCCACTAAAACAGATGAGAAGTAAACAACAGATACACAACTCACAGCAACTTTAGCAGTGCATGCAAAGGAGCGAGACAAAGGAAACATTCCATGCCAACATTTCCCATGGCAGCGCAGCTCGAGAGGCAAACTGAGGAAACTCTTAGTTTGGGATTGCATGTCCTCGACAGAGGCACTCAGGACACCAAAAAAAGTGATAGTTCCTGTTGCATAACCCTTCTGCATTGGCAAACTCAGCCATCTGGGGGACTGACTGCTCAAAGTTTTAGGAGGGCTGCTCAAAAGCATCGACCCGAATGCAGCAAAAAGGATCACTAAGCAGTTTATTATTTACTGAATGTGCTGAGCAAACCTAAATCTAATTAGCTACAATATCCTGAGAGAAAAAGTGTGAAGATTGATAATTTGATGTTCAACTTTCACAATATACTTTATGCAAAAGTATTTCATTATACAATCCAGTTTTCTCTCTTTCATTTCCAACTATGATCTCATTGCCTTAATGGCTTCTTTTATAGGTTCAGAAAGAAATTTTATTTTTCCCATAGAGTTTATGAACTGACAGAAAAAGCACCTAAATTATATTGATGTTAATTTGGCCATATGGCTAGATTTAGAGCAGCTACAGAAAATTTTTTATAGTCATACTAATAACCAAGCAAGGAGAGAATCCTGATGGCAATTGCATCCCTCAAAAGCAGAACTTGATTGCTGCCAATGTTTTTCACCTATTTACACACTGCAAAAATGCAAAGGGTAGGTAATTGCATTATTCTATTGTGTGTTTTGCACACATTTCTCTGTCAGTATTATTTTGAAATATGTCCTCAAATAAGCTCTTATTTGGCCTGCAAAAAACCTGCAATACAAGCAAGAATCATCAGAAAAGCAGTTTTAGAATGAATTTCCCTCTGTACATCCCAAACAAGCCTACTTATAAACTGGAGAGAGAAAAGTCATCCCTCAATTTTTAAATTATTACTACTTTCAATTTTCATATGCAAATATTTTTGGTTTTGATTTTGACTTTTTTTTTTTAATAGAGCAACTGAGGACTCACAATAAACTCCCTAATACTCCAAATCACTATTATTACTTAAAACATAACTCAGATAAAACAATTAGTAACAATATTTCAGCTGGAAAAATGTTCTCTCTCATGAAAGGATCAACTCAAAATATTTTTGATTCTGTGCTTAAAATGCTTAATTGTAAGCTTACAATTCACTGCTTGCATTTTCTTTTGGTTAGACCATGCATGGATTTTTGGATAAGTCATCAATCTGTGCACATTTTGATGTGAAGGATCAGCAAATTAAGGGGCTTTGGTATTTGTATTAGTATTTAGTATTTATGTTTTGCAAAGAACACGTTCACCACTACTACCCAATAACTGAACATATGAGCACAGGGCCAACTCCTTTTAGAGAAGTAAATCTGTCAGCAAAGCCATATATTCCAGTGCAGCCTGGCACATCACATTTTGTCTATAGTTTGTGAAACTACAGGAAAAAAAAATTAAATACATTTTGGAAGTAAAACAGGATCTGAATTTAAGTGTTGATACTATTACACTTGATCCTGAGCAAATGGTTTTATTTCATATTTAGCTTCAAACCTATTTTCAGTGATAACAGGAAGTTAGGAATGTTTATTTCAAATGACAGCCTGGGTGCTACTTAGCACTGAAACATGTTGAAACTATTTTTTTTTTCTAAAATGGGCAGTGAACCAGATGTTTAAAACCGTACACATATTAAGTTATCCCTCCACAGTTTAAAGATGCTCTCACACTATTTTCTTTTGATACTGATGTGAAAACAGGAAATGTAATCGGGTCCTGCTTGTGGGAAAATGATCTGGGAATCAGAAGACTGAGCTGTCAGAAAGAGCAGAATTGGCTTGGTTAAAAAAATAAATAAATAAAACCCCAAACCACACAAACAGCAATGTCAAGGGTCAGTGATATAACACAAAAAAAACCCCCACTGTACTTCAAGATTCCCAAGGTGTTTTTTCCCTTCTTCATATCATTAAAAACTAATGAGAAGACTAATGTGTCTAGAATTAATAAAGACCACAAAATCAATGCACTTCAGAAGCGGGAATAAAGAAATTCTAGACTGGCACTGCATGCAAATGGTTCCATGGCTTCCCAGTCACTGCCAGGTGAGAGAGGCATTCCGTCCTGGGTCAGTGTCTTAACCATGGAGAAAGCATGGCAGTGACACCATGTGCTGTCTGTCACACCAGAGGTGCAATGAACTCTAAAAGCCTCCAAGTCTCCTTTCCTGGGGATGGAAACTCCCTCCCATTGCCAGGCTGACACTCAGCCTGCTGAACCCCCCTGTCTGCCCTGGGATGGGCCCTGAGGGAGCAGAGGGCACAGCCTGGAGCGCTGCCAGGGTTTCCTTTGCTGTGTTTGTGCACTGCCAGCAGCGGCCCTGCAGCACCCCCTGCTCTGGGAAGGGCTCCTTGTTCCATCACCGTGCTGCTGGGAGCTGCTGCAGTCCCACATCAGCTGCTGGGGGCTGCTGCAGACCCATCAGCTGCTGGGGGCTGCTGCAGTCCCACATCAGCTGCTGGGGGCTGCTGCAGACCCACATCAGCTGCTGGGGGCTGCTGCAGTCCCACATCAGCTGCTGGGGGCTGCTGCAGTCCCACATCAGCTGCTGGGTGCCCAGGGCTGCTGAGGACAGGCACCAAGCAGCAGCAAGGGCTCAACAACCTGAGGGACAGGGAAGCCACCTGAGCCCACCTGCAAACGCTGAGAGCACAAACAGCATGCAAACAACCACATACAAAAAGGAAAGCACGAGCTATGGAAATCCAAGGTACTGTTTAAACACAAACAGATGCAACTTTTAACCATCTGTAGTTGGCTTCTGAAACTGAACATTTCTTTCCAGGCTGCTGTGATGCTAGTTAAAGGCACGTGTTCTTTTATCACACTGGGTGTCAAGGATCAAGGCTTAAACTTTCCATTGACCACTGAACAATCCCTTCTCTAAACCTTAGAGCTGGACCACCAGGTAAGGAGCTCCAGCCGTAAAAGATTTAAAAAAAAAATAGAAATAAATCAAAATGGTTATTATGTCCAAGAAAAGCTTCAAAAAGCTGTTGTATGGCACTGGCATCTCTGAATAATTCAACAGTGTGATGTGAAAAATGCAATAGAATGTAAAACTCAGAGTTTAATAAACCTGTTCTAAATCAGAACCATTACCTTATGCTCACAGCATGTAATAGCAAGACTATCTGCATGGAAGGAAGCTTTCCCCCACCCATCCAAGTGTGCTTACAAAGGGGCTCAAACAAGGTTTTATCCCCCATGTTGGATATTCAGCTTCATTTATGCTATTTTATTTCAGAAAATACTATCAGCAGATCTGAAAAGTTTAGTGTGACAAAATAATCACAATTTAGATCTGTTATTTAATTTTGAAGACAGAGCAGCAGCAGTAATGATATTTTTAGTTTAAATTCAGAAAAATCTCCAATTATTTAGTTTACAACCTAAAGGGACCTTTTTCATTATAGAAATTATTTGGATATAGGGAGAAAGAAATTTTTGCAACACTTCATTTTTCTGATAGGAATTGAGACTTTGCAGAATCATACTTGAAATTATAGTTGATTTGAATGAAAAGTGTAAAAAATAAATTGCAAACTATACCAGGCAATCAATTGTCTTATGAATTGTTTGTAATTTTGTTCCTTCATACGTATTTGTTGCTCACATATTAAAAAAGGAGATAGGTGTGATCACATTCACAGCTATTCCAGGCACATTGACTGATAATCCTTTTAACAGACCCAAACTGCCCTAAAATATTTATGCTTTCTTTTTCTCTCACTGAAGTCACTTGTCACCCTCAGCAGTCCATTCCTCCTTCATTCTCAGCCTGAGAGCTGCACTGACAGGGAGTTATCCCCACAGCAGCACACTTGGGAGCTCTGATTTGCCATCCCCACAAGGTCTGCTTTAGAAAGGAGCTGCCTGAAAGGTGCCAAAGTCGACAGTGCTTGGTGGGAACTGCTGTGGGCCTGCAGTTGAGACAGAGGCTTTCCAAAAAATGTGCTTGGTTTTGGTTGGTTGGTTTTGTTTCATTTTAATTTTGGCTGCACAAGTGATGGAAGAATCCTGTAGAAGGAAAGGAACTTCATCCAAACTCCTGCTGGAAGCAGGATCCCATCAGCTGAGGCTGCTGAGGACCATGCTCAGATCCTGCACCTCCAGGAGTACAGAGAGCTCCAGCTCTGGGCATCCTGCTCCAGCACTCAGCTGTTTATGGAAATCTTTTGTGCCAGAATGGATGCAGATGATGAACAGGCTCTGAGGGGCTCTTACTGCAATTTTAAACATTTGTGACAGGAAAGGTTTGGGGCTTTCATTTTAAAGACTAAGGAGTAAATAAAGCAATAAAATAAGTGCAAATTAATAGCCAATAGTGATTATTGAATTAAATTAATTAATATCAATAATTATCAATATTCTATAGTTCTGTTGCAGCACAAGTGCTATTTCAGCAATATGCTTATTCACTGTACCAATAATAATTAACAATAAAACACTGTCTAGGGGCAGAGTTTACAAGTGGCTGGCAAATTAACAAATTTAGATCTTAACTCTTTAATATGGAATGCAACATCATGGTCCTAAAAGACACAATAAATCAAAAACTACTGGATATTTCTGGAGCATTATTAATAATATTCTTTAATTATTTTTGCTTAATGAAACAACAAAGTTCTTTAATTTAAGAGAAAGAAAATAATTGCTAGCAATGGATTTACGAGCCTATTTATTTGCATTCAAATATACATCTAGGTATTATATTCATAAATAAAATTAAACAGCCATCCCAATTGAGGAAAAATAAAAGATGAAAGAACTGACTAGGCTGATATTAAATCGAGCATTAAAATTGATTACCTATCACTAAATGCTTCATAAGTGAGAGAATATTCATAATTTAAAATGTTGGCTGTGGTAGTTACACAGTATTTATAATTTATGGTGCTCTCTCCTCTAAGTAGATTTCAGTAAAATGAAATGGCAGTCCCTCATGGGAACCATCTAATCAACATAAAGAGTGTGCAGACACTACTGAGAAACTGTCAGCACCACTGCAAAAATGCTTTTACTCTGTACATTTCTGAAAATCCATTTAAGGAGAAAAGGTGAACACTCACAGCAGGACCAAGGCAGTTCAAAATGCACGGCTGAAAGGCAGTTCCTCTTGTTCTAAGCTTTTGCAACAGACAGATACATTAAAAATTGGATTTACTTTCACAGCTGCCTGAAGCTGTGCAGGTGGAACACACTTGTAAGAAGAGGGGAGTCCTTAGGACCAGTCTGCAGTGCAACCTGCATTTTTGGAGGTCCTGCCTAGGTGTCAGCAACCTAAACAAGCTTCTGTCCTGATCATCTGTAGGAACTGCAGAGCAGCTGGAATTTCCAGTGAGAAACCCAGCTTTGCTCCCCTTTCCCTAGCACCCAGCAGTAGTTCCCAAGAGCTAATGACTCCTGGCAGGCAGTCTGTCAGTCACAGGTAACCATGTGCTTGTGGAAAGTTGTGAGGACCTCCCAAGCAGGTTTAGGACCCAGATCTTTCAGTGCAGAGTGGTTTTTCACCCCCAGCTGGCACATTCAGATCTCTACTCGAGTGAGCATTTACTGTCCTTAGGCAGCAACAAATAGGTATGGAAGAGCCACAGCTGAGAGACTGAGATCTGCACTTCTGTGGCTCGTCACAATGTCACTGTTAGTGCAACACTGCCCCTCCACAGACGTGTTACTTGATCACTGCATGTTAATGGCAATCTCTGGGACAGCAGGGGTGCTCTTAGTGATCATAAAGTGATTATAAACACAGAGTGGCTTCAGACACAAGAGTTGTGTCCTGTACTTACTGGAGACGCGTGGACTTGCGTTATTCTTAACTGGTTTTCCAAATCTTGAACTTTATTTTTCAGTTCTGCATTTTCAGTTTCTAATTCTTGAATCTACAAAGCAAGTGGTTATTCAACAGCTATTGGGATAGTCATGGATTTCAACAACAGCATCCACTGAGCATAAGTTTCACCAGAGACCTGGTGATTTAGGATCAAGGTTTAACTCATTATCTGACTACAAAACATAATTAAATTTCAGTATTCTCCATATTTCAACCTTGTTTTTTATGTGTCTTTGCAGGACAGCAAAACAAAATATTTTTAACACCTTTTTTTCAGTCTTTTTTTTAAACCTTTGCAATCTGAGAATAATGCTGGAAATTATGCTTCCATAAAAAGCAGATAATACAGCAGCATGTACTTTTATCTCTTGAAAAGAACAAGATATTTCAGAACTTACTCTTTTCTGTAAACCTGCAATTTGTTTCCTTGTTTCAACATCTTTTCCTCCGGATTCCAGGAATTTCCTGTAAGCTAAGTCAAATGCTTGACCAATTGTTAAAGTTATCTCCTCCGCCTTAACATAAAACACAAGACTGAAATTAGTAAATTAGGAATATTTGCTGGAGCTCCTTTCATTTCAGAAGATCACAAAATACTTTATACCATGGATCATACCCAAGGGCTTTGTCCCATCCACCATGAAGCCAACACTATAAAGGAACATGACAAGCACCCCCCAGCAAAATAACTTGGCAAAACACTTTGAAAGAATGGGAAAATACTTTGGATAAAGAAAGGAGAGCGGACAGTATAAATTGTATCTTCAATTTCCATAAACATAGATATTGTACTGCACAATGGCTTTTCCTGATGATTTCTGAAGCAAACACAGCCTGTTCAATCACTAAATAGTCATTTAGATTTAATGAAGTAATGTTTTTGTGCCAACGGATATTTTGACCCCTATTGGTTTTAAATCCACATTTCAACACTTATTTTAGTGAGTACTATAAAAGCTCACTCAGAATATTGCAGACAAGTATTTATCTGCCCAACTATTTTCAACTACATATATCCAGAAAAGGTATCTGCAGAAATTGCATTTGTATGTGCAAAGTATAATAATTTACTACTTCTATGCCTATGTTACAATGTGTTTATACAGTCAATGCAGAATATCTGTGTCAAAAATGATGGGGGTAAAATTAGCCTACAGGAAGCTGATGGAGGACACCAAGGTTTCAGAAACAAGTGGTGCCAAAGCAGGACCAGTAGAAGTTGAACATATGGATACCCCACTTACTTAGAGCTTTATCAGAGGAAATAAATAGAGCAAGGAATAACTGTTCTGTCTCAGACTCCAGAGAATGTCAGTGCTTGGTGCAATGAGCTGTCTGGGAATGCTTTGTGCTGTTAAACTTGAGAGGTGTGGCAGGGAAAAGGGTGGACAAAGAAGGGAGAGCCTTGCTGTGAGAAAATAATGAAGAACCCCAACAAACAAACAACACACAAAATCCCCAAAGCTAAAACCAGAGACAGAGACATCAGCAGAAAAGCCTGCAAGGGTATCTCAGTGTTGCAGTAATCTTTGCAAACAGCTGTGCAAACATCTCAGGCCTGGTGGGATGGAGCCTGTTCTCCAAGAGTATTGCTGATGTTGAGCGGGACAGCAAGAGAAATTATCCTGGAAAACCACCTCAGATCACTGAAAGAGACTCTTCCTTCATTTAATGCATCTAAGTTGCAAGACACCACAGTGGCATGAAAAACTGTCCCAGTTAAAAGCAGGCTGTCTCCTATGAACCACTCCCACCTCATCTCAAGGCAGAGGCACCAGCAGCACAGTGACCTCGAGCCCTGCAGAGCATCCCGAGTACTTACACACTTCTCACTGTCAAACACATAGCACAGGTGCTTATTTGATTCTGAGTCTTTGCATATGAAGGTAAAAATTCTCTTGTCAGTTTTGTCATCAGCACAAAAGGATATCCTGTGGAGCTGACAGTTGTGCTGGACCTCCTGCAAACAAACAGAAAGGTAATGTTTAAGGAATTACTGCACCTGCTTAGGATAAAGATGCACAAAGGAAAGCTCTGGGTTTCCTCATAAGAGCAGGCAAGCTGCAGTAATGTTTTTGAAAGCTCCTTACTGCACATGAGAGCACCCAAAAATGGACTTAAAGTGTAAGAGAAGTTAACAAACTCATCTCCTAAAAACACTCCTGTTTTTACTGCATGTAAATAGGAAGTTTTTATTTGGACAGCGTTTATCTGGAAGTTTTTATTTAGACAGTAATTTCTGTTCTAGAAAATTGATTTTACTGTTGCCTTGCATCCCTCTGCAATCTATTTAGGGCCTGACTATATAAAACAATCTGTTCTTTTTCCAGGTGCACAACATCTTTAAACCTCATCATCTCCCAAAGTTTGTTAAAATGGATTTACTGAAACAAGTCCTTACTTTGCCACATTAAAGATAGAAAATAGAAATAAAATTACTTTGCTAACCAAATAAAGAGAAATAAATCTGACCTACAAATACTTGTTTACTTGAGGTGCCACATAAGCAGCTTTTAAGCATTATTATTTGTATATTTTTCCTACTGTATTTAGATATCCATTAAAAAGCAAGTTCCAGCTATTTAAAAAGTTGCAATTGCAATGCCCTTCAGCTGTGAGAGCCTGACAAGACTGAAATAAACTATTTCAACTATTTTTTTTTTGTTTTTCTTCAACAAGTCTCCTCTTGGTATTTTATTTTATTTTATTTGGCTTATTACATGGGAAAGCAGTATTTGCTTTAAAGGAAAATATGTCCTCTAGATGTGAACTATTATCTATTAAAAAAAAGTCTGTGCAGCACTGGGGTTCCCAGCCTGCTGTAAGCCCATAAACAGGGCCATGCCCTCTCTGCACACAACCACATAGCCAAAAAAATGCACCCTATGGGCAATCTTTTCCCCTTGCCCCAAGTGAGTTCATTTTCTCAGTCTTTACAGCTGGTCTGAGTATTCCATTTCTCCCATGTCCCAAATCTCTGTCCTGTGGTAGCTCTTTAACACACAGAAATAATAATAATGTGTGCTTGCCCTGACACTATGAGGTTACAGATCCATATAATTATTTTATATCATTTAAGGACAGAAGCACTTTCCTATAATCCTTTTCTGGAGTGCCAAGTATAGAATCAGGTCCTGATAGATGAGCTGGCCTCCTGTTCCTACTGCCATTAATATTAACTATGTGACTAAAACCCAATATATTCCTCTGTAACATACTGAAGGTGCTTTGTTTCAAAAACACACCACAAAAAAGACTAATTAGTGCTGATAACGTGAAATTGAATTTCCTAAAGCATTTATAAACAGTGCAAAAAGAAGGAAAACTCAATTAAAATTTACATGCAGCTACAAGAAAATAAGTGGGGGAGATAAAAAGACTGCTCACAGCTGATTACTACTTGACTTGTAATAACAACATTGCTAAGAGATTACAATGTTCCTACTCCCCCAGACATATATCCCACAGCTTTCCCTTAATCCCTGCAGGAAGGCTAAGATCTTTTTGCCATTTCAAAGTGTTATTTTAAAACAGTTTTTGCCAGGATGTGGCATTTAGCACCCCTGTCTGCCCTAGGGCATAAGGAAGAGGCAAAAATCCCAATTAAAGTTGATATGGGATATTTCTTGTCCCCTCTGCTTATGTATGAACTGTTGAGTTCTGGTTTGTGTAAAGAGTCTGAAGAAAAAACAGGCTGCAAGCATCTGTAGCTTTGAACTACAGCTACCCTTTGAGAAAAAGCACTGCCACTGCTTGAATGCAGGAGTTACTGCACAATTAAAAAGCAGGAACAATAGAATCTTCCAAATTCAATATTCAGTATTTATATGGAAAGATTTTTATCATACGCAGTATTAACATTTATTGAGCTCATTGTTTTCATCTTCCTCAAACTTTAAAAGTCCTGCTGTGAAAGGATTAAAAAAAAATAAATACCACAGTAGCTACAGTGTGCTTTCAGGACTATCATGGACCTTCCTGGGAGGATGTCACCCAGGTGCTGAAACAAAACAGGGCATTTTAGAAGATTTTTTCCCCATCAATTAAATGGCTTTTGTTATAATATTTTAAAAAATACAAAGCAATGAAAGCCTTAAAACTAGTGAAACAAGTACTTACTAGTTTAATATGAAAAAACACATGCAAGTTCCTTACCTTTGTTTTTGGATCTAGAATTTTTACACCATAGATTGAGATTTGTAACTCAACTTTGGGTGTCTTTTGGCCTTCAGATTTCTTGATATGTCTTGCAAACTGAAACATGAAAAGTACAACAGCAATCACATTAATAGTAAGTTTGTTTTTATTAATTCTCATTTTCTCTGAACTCTCTCCACCTGAAGTTTTCTTCCTTCTTCAATAAGCTTCCCATAAACAACACCAACTATTCCAAGAGTCTCAGCTGGGCACAGACCAGCATTTCTGATAGTGCACTACAGAATGTTCCTAAAATTCAGGAAGAAGTATTTTAAAATTACTTAGCATGTTCCCCTGAAACTCTTATCTGCTTTTTATGCACTTAATTGAAGCTTTTGCATGAGATTGCTCTGAGAGCAGCAGACACATGAGCACTTCCAGTTTAGCAGCTGCCTGGCTGTTGAGCAGGGAACATCAGTGTGTTTTCCAACCCCACTGTTTCTAAGCTCACTTCCATACACTTGCATGGAGGGTACTTCCAGATATTCCTTTAAGATATTCTATCAGTCATTTTAAACAGGGTCAATTTGAAAGCACTACAGTTGTCAACACCTAAGAAGTATTTAATCTATTTTATTCTGAGAATTCATCTGCCTGCAGCCCACTAGATGATGGTTAGACAGCACTTTATATGACTGGGTTGGGTAATGTCCTACCCAATACATTTTCCATCCTTTTCCATCTCCTTTTCTACATTTACCTTTCTCTCTCTCTCTCTTGTGAACACTGCCTATAAAATTAGCACAGTAGCCCAAATTTGCTCCTGCATGAGAGTTAGGAAGTGCCCTAAATTTGGGTGCCTTTCTTACCAAATCTATGTGATTGCTACATATTTTTCTCTGTTACCAGAGCAAAATGTTGTCCTTTTATTATCAAGTCTTTTACAGCCTGGAATGGCATTTTCAAATGCATAAATAAGGATGATGATCCACTAAAGGCCAGAAATTGGAGTCTGCTTCAGAGCTCTATGTTAGAACACATTATCCTCAACATTCCCATTCAAGAATAAGCTGGGTGTGTAACTCCTCATCAGTACAAATTCTCTGTGTCTGAAGTCAGTGTGGACAATGGCTTTTAGTGCCATCAGGAACTAGGGTGTCACCAAGGGTGGTGTCCCATCAGACCTGGAAGACACAAGCCTGAACTGCCTTGTGATTGTGAAGTGCTTGGCTGGAGCCACCTGACACCTCTCCCACAGATCCTTAAAAACTCTGATTAAAATTAATTATTCATTTAAGTGATAGTTCAGGTTTTAGATTTTTGCTCTGATCCTTTTCCAACTAGTATTTGGAAAATCTTCCCATAACACAAGTGCTTTACACAATATGACTGCCAACCTCTTTTATTTCATTTTGCTTACAGGCATCTTCACTCATGGCGAATTATTAGCTAGTTTGGAGAATCACCCTAAAAGCACAGAATGAACCTAGTCTACCCTTCCTCCCTTGAAGGCACACTTATTGGACTTTTAATAGCTAAACATTAATCTATAATTAATCCTATTAACTTCACACAGTAGCAGGACTTACCCAGACACTCCATTACTAATTAATGCACCCCAATAGCTGATAAGGATCACACACTTGGTAAAACAAGCAGCACTCTCACATCCCCAGAAGCCCAGACAACTATCCCCATCTAAACCACTCTGTGCCATTCTCAAAACCAACTCTTGAACAGAAATACCTATTTCACATTTCAGCATCTGGAACTGCTACAGTCACTGGCCAAATATTTTATAAAGGTTCATACAGGAGGACTTATTAGTGAAAGCCAATTAGTTGAGAGTTAAGGTAATATAATTTCTAGTTCTGCTTCTGCAGCATCATGTATATACCTCTTGCAATGTGTCCCTTCCCCATCTCCCTGTTTAACTCCAAGCCTGTGTCTTGCTATATTCACTTTTAATACACATTAATCATTGTATTTTTATTAAGTTTTGCCACTCCATATGCATCTTTTAATTCTTTAAATGACATTTTATAGAAAATAAAATTTTAAAAATCATAATTGTTGGCTTACAGCATTTTGGCCAACATCTGTTGACTTTAAAGGCCACTTAAAATTTACTACAGAGAAAGAACTTGTTTCATTTAATAAAAATCACTTATTAAACCATATAAAATCTGTCTTAAACTTTATATTGCAAATTTAGCCTTTTAAGTCTGTGCTTAAAGAGGAAAAAATATAGGGCAACCATTGCTTTATTAGCACAGATTTTTTTTTCCAAGATCAATATGAAACTAACTTAAAGTGTGTTTAAATAATTTTCAGATCATGCATTTCTTCATTAGCTGCAGTCCCCAGCTTTCCTCTCTGATTTGTAATTTCCTGATGTCTCTTCACTGGGTGGGATTTGAGGAGGTGTGATCCCTTTCCTCAGCACTCTGCACTTTGCCAGGTTAAATGGAATGACTGCAAAATCCAAAGATCACCTGGATGCTTTGGACATCTCAATTCCCAAAGTACTCAACAATGCCCAGAAAGATGCCCATGGAAAACATAACCCTGGGGCACAGCTCAGCTTGAAACAGCCTGAAACTTGAGCAAATCCTGACCTCTTGGAAATGTCCCTTTGCAAAGCACCCAAGCACAAGTCTTTCTGTGCAGTAGTGAAGAGAAAGCACAAATAATATTTGATTTTACTGCATTAAACTCATGCTATGTACTGAGAGTGATGATGGAATACTTGATTTTCCAACAGCAATCATCTCAGAGTCTCAAGCAACAGCTACAACATGAAAAAGCTGTAGTTTTTGAAGAAAATAAGTTTTAGAGAAAAAGGTTTTAAAGTAAGTGATGTGAACAACTTGCACAAGTTTTAGAGCAGCTGGCCAAAGAGTGCTCCAAGTAGTCAACACTTAGAACACTGAGGAAGTTCCAGAAGGCAGATCTGTGCCAATTCTAAAAAAAGGGTGAACAAACTGACCCTACCACGTCTCCACTCTCAAAAAGCAGAAATCCAGTTCAACAACTAGAGAATTCAAGTGAGGTGAAATTAATGATGATCAATATTTTACAAAAAATGCAGCTTGTCCAAGTAGACAAAGCATCTGTATTTTGTATGCCATTATATTTAAGAGAGTGAAGCAATAGAAAGAAAGTGTGAGTTAAGTTAGTTACATTAGTCTCCAGATGTAGTTATAAACAGGAAATTGTCATTGGGAAGATATGTTTCTAATGTATTCCAGCAGGGTTTATTTCTTAAGCATGACATTATTGAACAATGACCAGGAGAAAAATAATTACTGATACAATCTGCAGGCAGAAGAAAATAAGAGAGGGGAAAAAAGGGGAGAAAACTAGTGATCTGAAATCTAAAATTGTTACAGAGGAAGCTTGCAGACCACAAGGACTGATGAGGGGGCAGTTAATAGAGAAGAACCCTCATCAACCAGAACACCACAGACTGCCATCCCAACAGAGCCCACTGTTTTCCTGCAAGCAACCATGCAAATCCCACAGGTGGCAACAAACTTTGGTTCTTGGGAGACTACTCTGTGAGGATGGAAGAATGAAGTCTTGATACCATGGTAGGACTGGCCCTATCTGAGGACCTTCTCATGAATCCAAAACTGGGCAGGTATTTCAGAAAGATCCTTAAGATGGCAACAATGGCCACACTGCATCAGCTGCTTGTGAGAAAACACTCAGCTTTTCTGCTGAGGGTTTCAAAGGCAGAAGGGTGTTGACAAAACAGAGAAAAAACTCACAGGATATTTACCAAAGTTAGCAGAGGGCTGAAAACCCACTTTAAGACATTCCCTAAAATCAAAACCAGGCTAATGTTGAAAGAAACCAATCACAAAAGAACCTCTTCCACATAGACATCCAGACAAATGAGCTTTTTAATCAAAGGTTTACTGGGTACAGAGAACAGCACACAAAGACTAATTCAGAAAATCTGTGGCAGTTCCTTTCTTAGTATTTTCCTGCCCACTGTCCTGTGCAGTAACAGATAACACACAGATACTGATCAGCAATTTCTTTCATATCTGACATTCTCCAGAATGCCACATCCAGCCACCTCCCAAAATTGTGCAGGGTTTGAACAGCACATCCCACCACTGAGTCAGGTATCAGGAATTTTCTCTTTTATTTACTTCTAGTCAGTCCTTCTACCTAAGGAGGACCCCAAGGGACCTCTGAGACCTGAGAGATGTAAAAACATTATATTTTCCTATCAGCACACATTTGAAACAGAGTAATATTTGTATCTCACACGGTAACAAGATGATTTAAGAGGGTAAAAATCTGCAGCCTCCCATTGGCATCAAAATGGAAAATGATATAAAATTATAATGAATCACAGCATGGCTTGGGAAGAGACACGAGGGGCCAAATTCTTAAACTGTTAGTTTATACATATAATGTTCTCAGGCACGAACCCCAGGTTTGGTCCAGCTCAGTGGGATGGGCTAGTTTCTGTCCAATTGCTTCAGAATTAACATTATATTCTCATGGCATTTTTTGGGAAAGGAACAGATACAAATAAACCTATTTTCTATGGTTTAACTTAGTTTTAAAATGAAAAAAAGAAAAAAACACCCATATATTTTGTAATCTATCACAGCAGCAGGGGGAAAATGCATACTCTAAGAATGTTATTAAAATTAAATTTTATATGTTTATGCCTCAAGTTTTAGCAAACCACAACCAGCAAAAACAGCATGAGGAAAAAAAATCATGTTTTCAAGACAGCTAAAAACTGGAGCTAAAGAATTCATTGTTAAGACTAATTCTCTCTATATCTATAAATCAATTTCAGCTATGCAAGCAAAACTATGTGCTTCTCTTTTATACTGACACCTCCCTGCACAAGTCAAGATTTAATTAAAAATAGTTGAGACATCAAAAGGGAGATGTTCCTGCAATTTGGGTGTGAAGAGAGGTTCAACTCCTTCATATAACACAGGTGACCAGTGACAAAGCAGACACTGCACCTCACACCCTACGAGCCCTGGTTTAGGGCAGGGCCGTTGGATAAGCTGGAAAACAGCTTTGTAACCTGCCTTGGAGAAGATGCATTTCCTCCTCTTTTCATTACAACAGTCATTATAAGGAAATATGTCTGAAAAAAAACCCAACAGGCTCCTTTTTATTTGCACCTCATCTAGTTGGTCATGTTATGGTCCAAGCTCTCATGGACATTTAATGTGGGCATAAGGAAATTATGAAAAAATAGCTGTCAAGAGGAGGAAAAGGGTGTAAAGGCCACTGGCATGCAAAATTCAACATCTGAATAATCATCTGGGCAGGGAAAATGCCATCCAGAAGTGTATATATCTATGGAATAGGTTGTATTTTATTTTCCAGACACACATGGGACTGAGAGGAAGGCTATCCATCTATTACCCACAATGCAGAAAACTGTGCAGTTTTTTTTTTCCATCTCTCACTTCCTGACAGATTTTTTTGTGTTTTATTTGGGGGTGGGCTGCTTTCTTGCTGCTGTTTTGAGATATTTTGGTTATTTTGGCTGGTGGCATGGAGTTTTGGGGATTTTGGGGGGTTTTTTGATGGTGGATTTTTGATTTTCTTTTTCCTGTTTGGTTGGTTGGTTTTGGTTGATTTTTTTTGGGGGGGTATTTTTGAGAGGCAGGGTAAACAGGTATTTTCTTATTCAGCTCTTCTCATCAGACTTGCTTTGGTCTCCAGGATGTCCTTGACTGGTCCTGAACCACAAACTCTGCTTTCTGCAGTACTTCAAAGAGAGCAGTCATGGCTGGAAGGCTTGGCTGCAAATCTCTTTATCCCAATATTAAAAACTTCTCTGTACTCCACCCTCCTCTGTCCTTTCAACAACAAATGAAACTGAGCTTTAACAAGGAAGGGAGCTCAGAATATCCATGGATGGTCCTTTAAGGGCAGCAGCAGGACAGCATCTCTGCATGTGTGGAAGTGTGTGAACGAGCACTGTTCACTTTGTGTATCCTTAGAGGTCAAGGACATGATGAAAAATATTTCAAGTGGTTTCCAAGTGATTCATTCTATTTGCATTTTGTCTGGTCATCTCCACTTACAGAAGAAAAGAAGGATAAGGAATTGAAAGCTGGGTAAGTCAACAGCCTTAAGTTTGGCCCTCACAAAAACATCCTTTGGAAGACTCTAGAAGAAACACTCCCAAACTCAGGTGTTAATTCTGGTTTCTCCCTGGCACTCCTCCAGGCAGCTTTCTTACCACTTTTTTTTTTTTTGCTGCTCCTTCCATCTGTCATGCTGTCCTTTCTACCTGCTCCCACCTTTGGAAACCCTTCTAACACTTTTTAAGAAGGATCAAATTCATTCCTGCAGTCTGATCAAGAAGCTACAAACTTCACTAACCAAGGAAAGTAATCATTTCACTTCATAAAATGAAGTGTGATCTGACAACTTGTAGATATTTGAGTACTGCAGGTATGTTTGAATACAGCAGCTGGGTGCCACGTGCTTTAGTTTTAGTTTCATTCTAGAAATAACTGTGACCAGAAAACTTGAAGGAAAACATGGTTTGTAATAGATTATGATAATTGTTCACCTTATCTTACAAATAAATAAACACATTGTAAAACATTAGCGTTGAACTTTCTTCTTTCTCTTGCAGTACAGCTCCAAGCACTTGGAAAACACAAGGGGAAATCCCACCTAGATAAAACCACTGGAGAATTCTCTAGAAAAATTAAACTTAATTGCTTGAAAAAAAAACTATCTTCCAATTGCAACTGTTTTCTGTCTTGACAGAAAAACGGTCAAGAAAATATAAAAGTGGTATTTGGGATAAAAGTACAACGAAGCATCAAAAAAAAAAGAGTTTGTCCAAGATACTTTACGTTTCTGTAGAACATCAGCTCCATCTACTGGGAAAAATCAGTTTGTGGAATGGCAGCTGCAGTTCTGTGCTGGGCAACCCAAACCTTTGTACTGAGTTAAAGGCTCTGGATTTAGAGAAGTGAACAGTTGTATATCAAACCTTGACTCTGACAGTTTGGTGACATGAGGGCTTAAGAAAAATGCTTTCTGGTGGCCGTGTTTCATGGTCTGCATGTCACTGGAAGCATGTGACTTCAAAAGCTCATTAGAGTGATGCATGTCACTTGTAAAAATAGCTCTAAGCATTAGGAAAGTGTCAGTTGTTTTTCTGCTAGCTATAAATTTTAATTTAAAAAAATATGATTAATCACATTGAAATTAAAGGCAATTCCAGATAATTATAAATAGAAATATGGCATCAGAAGCTACATGTCTTCTAAAAACCTCTCCCCTACCCCCAAACTACTTTATATTTCTTTTGATATGATATTAGTTTTTCAAGCTGTTTTAATTGCTTAAAAATTTTCAGTTAGCATTTTCTAAAAAAAAAAAAAAAAAGCTACAGATGTGTGCTTAATAAAAAAATCCAGTACCTCTAGGCTTCTCTTCCAAGGCTACAGATGCACAATATAAGTCAGTCTTCAAAATGAGTATCCAATTAATTGGGGATTGTTTCAAACATACATGTCTTTTCATTGCTCTCTGAATTCTGTTCCAAGGTTTTTCAAGTCCTTCTTAAAGTCATCTTTATTTACTTTGGAAGTTCTCTAATAAACTTTTGATTATGTAAGATCACATGCAATACTTGATATCTAAGCTCCAAAATTCCAAACTTGAAGAACATAATGTAATTCTGGCAGCAACTATTCAGACTTCTATCTCCAAAGTGGTTTACTTAGGGAACCTGTGTAGAGAGTTAGAGCAGGTATCTACATGCTCCAGTGACACCATAAACATATGGACAGCATTTCTGGCTTTGCCCACACTTCTGAGAGCAGTTATTTGAAATCCTTTTTCATGGAAATATAGAATTCAATCCTCCCAAAGCCTCCTGAGATCAGTGAGAGCCCAGGTCAGCCTGGGGTTCCACCAGTGAGACAGAGACACTCAGCATTTGGTTTAGTCAGGAGTCCAATAAAACACCACTAAAACAGAAGCAAAGCTGCTCCATAGCATGATATCACTGTGACTGTTCAGCTTTCTGAACAGAACTGACTTTGCTAGGGGTATTGGAATTTCATAAAGACAAACCACACAACATGCACACAAACCCACACATTTTATTTCCACTGATAGAGTGCTGCAATGCTTAAAAAAGGGTCAAACTTAGCCTAAAACACTTGAAAACAGCTAGCCAATAATAACCCCGACTAACTGCACCACAATAAAGTATTTTTTGGCACAAAACACTCTAAGAATCAATGAAACAAATCTTTAAAGACAGCTGTACTATTTTGGTATAGTGAAAACAACAGCAAAGAATGTGTTTCAATACCTTAATAAGATTACTGATCCATCTTGTAAAGATGGCTTTCTCAAGGGAAAGCTGAGCCTTAAAAGCTGAGCTACATGAGTAGTCTCATATTTCCTTTCTGCATTTCTTTGGTGCAGTAACAACACAATCAATTTTTTTCGATATTGACTCTCCACATTTCCTGCCCATTTCCAAGAAACTTGTTTAAACAAATAATGAAGAGCCTGCAAAAAAGTTATGAAAAATGCAATAGCAGGGAGAAAGATCTACATCTAAGTGAACTGAAGGGCCAATAGCTCGGAGCAGCTAAGCATGAAGCAGTGCAATTCCACAGGAACGAGGCAGTGGAGTGGACTGGAACAATCAGCACTCCCTGCCCCAGCTCTCAGTGTCTGAAGAGCTCTGAGCTCACCAGCTCTCACTCAGCAAAGCCACATTCAGTGAAAACAACCCTCCACAAGCCATTGCACTCGGATATTTTTAGTTGTCCACCAAGTCCCTTGGTGTCCAAGCACATGTAACAAAGAGGAAATTGCAGAAGTCTGATTTTCTCAGCCGTGGCTGGGGATGACAGCAAAAACAAATCCTTGCGACTCGGTTTGTATTAATGAAGCCCTAAACAAGCCTGAAGAAGCAGCATTACCTATTGAAGTACACTAACTTTATAAATATTTCTGAATAATTGCTTAATTTGTAAGACAACTAAATTTGTACACAGCAGAACACCTGACCACACAGATGTAAGGAAGAACCTAAAGACTAAAGAGATTACTAAAAGCAGCCACTTCTGGAGCCAGTGAATTCACCTGGAAAACCTACAAAGTGTCCTAGTTGTGAAAAGAGGTTAAGAGTACATTCCATTTATGTTTTATTAAAAAATTCTTACCTTTAATTTTCTAACAGCATCTCTTACAACTTCTGTGCCTTTGGGCTGCTCCACTTCTGTACTGCCTAGAAACTGAAGAGATTGTAATTTGTGAGCAGTAAGTTACGCATTTAAAAGCCTAATCAACTTGAGTTATCTTATTTTCTAATTATTTTCAAACAGCATTTTGGAAAGGCAATTGTTTCAGTAGTTGATAAAAAACCTTCACACAGCTATTTCTCATCAAGAAAATAACAAGGATTATATTCTATACTAATATTAGCATTATCAAAATCGACTTTAAAAACACATCCTACATAAATCTGTAAATTAGAGGTTGAACTACCTTTTTCCACAGGGAAATTACCACTTTGGTAATAACTCTTTTTTTGAAAATAATGAAAAATGCATACAAAATAGAAATGGAAGATACTTCCCATGAATCAACATGAGCCAATCATTTGGACTAGGTCACTAAAATAATTTATACAAGATGTAAGATAAATTAAAAGAACCGATTTTCCTTTCAGAGCTGCTTGGTATAGTAACTTCATAGATTTACAAGAACCAGGCTCCAGCTTATGTAAAACAAGACTCATATTCAAGTAGTTTCTATTACAGTTCATATTTTTACCAAGTAAGGTTTTAATGAAAACCAAACATGTCTTTTCATATAAACAGCATAATATTGCAAAGGGTCCTTATTTCTTTATTTGTACATGGAAATGCTTTTATTTTCTGTACAGTCACATTTGCCTTCTACTGCACTGTTACAGAAGGTAGCATAATCCTGCCTGAAACCCATCTGGGTAACACACTAATTGATTTTCTACTGCCCAATTTTCACACTGAAGCACAGTTATGTCACACCATGTGCATGCATATGCTAAAATAATGCTAGGAAAAAAAAGAAAAAAACACAAAAACCTCCCCCTTTTTTTTTTTCCAAAGACCAGTTTTCTGTGTTCCTTGAGAAGCAGAGGCATTTACAATTTTAAGTCCTAGCCATTCTGAAAGGAATTTAAATTTGTCAAGATACAGACAATTTCAACAGAGTAACTCTGAAGTTCTTAGTTCTATTAAACCTTCCAAACATGTTTAGTGTAGGCAGTGCACTCGAGGTACACCTGCAAGGAAACTGTGCAGCTCCACCAATAATGAAACCTCACTAGGAATTTGCTACTGACTGTGAAATATGACATTCCACCTTGAAAACAATGGTGTGCAAATCAAAGCCATGCACATCTGCTGTCAATATTCTCCACTATTGCAACTCTCCAGCCAGGAGACCAAGGGTTTGGAATAACAGAGCAGAAGGCTCTGCTATTGATTTGATGTCATTCACGCAACATCTCCGATGACTTCAGACTGAGGGGGTTATCTTGCCTGGAAAAGTGATAGCTGCACAAAATGCACGTAGGGAAGGAAGAATGATTCTTGGACATGATGGATGGTGCATGTGTCAGAGACAGAGAGAGAAAGATGAGTGAATATATGTGAGTAAAAAACCCCAGACCAGTAGGTAAAACCAGATGGCAATCTAAGAGGAGGGTTGAAACACCAACATTACTGAATATCTGCACACAAACATACTTTTATCCATCAAACCTGGCAGAACACAAGAGGCAGAAGTCTAATTGCTTTAAGTTTGTGAGCAGCTCAAGGTACGTGGTACACAGAGCAGGAACTCTGCAGAAACACAGGAAACAGGAGCTGCAGGTGTGGACAAGGCTCAATGAGCAGAGCACAGGTCACTGCTGCCCATGGAGAAGCTGCCAGCTGAGCCAGATGTTTCATCCATGGCTGTTTCCTAATCCTCATGCTGTTTTCAGACTGGCAGTATCAGGGTCAGCAGCCCAGGACTTCTCAATACAGATTTAGGGCCAGGCCTTGGGTGGAACTGGGTCATGCACATAAAGAGATGCCTCAGGTTATGCTGCCTCACCTGCAGCTGCTTCTGCAGAAGGGCACAGGGCTGCCCTACATTTTTTATTTACTTCTTCCATCCAGATGACCAGGGTCTGATAAAGCTAAGAAATAAATCATCAAGTCCCCATAACTCTCCTGCCAGCTCTCTCCTCTGCTTCACGGTCCAAGAAGGATGAAGGTATCTTTGCTGTCTGCATTCAGTCAATCCCAGCAGCAGAGCAATCTTTCCACAAACAGTACCTTCCACAAATACAGCTTTCCCAGAGGCTTGTACCTCATGCTAATTCACATTACTGCCTCAGAAAATGGAAGCATCAAATTAAGCTTCTGCCACAGCTGGGGAATCTGTTAAATGTCACTGAATTTTAAAGCTTATAGTAACATTCCCCAAACCAGAAATTACCATTTACAATCATGGAGGGGAGAGAGAAGCAGACTCCTAAACAGAAAGATAAACTGCTGAAAGCACTTTAAAAGACTTACAAAACCTGAAGAAAAACACTTTGTGTTTGCTCAGTAAGTTATGAAAGAAGTAAACAACCAAGACTCAGAGAATATAGAAATACCACGAGCATTATATTAGCATTTATGGAACATAACCCATCAGAATTCCATAAGTCATTCACTCTCTTCCAGATGAGTGCTGGTTTTGACATTAAGCATCACCACTGAAATTTCTCTTGCTCTCAGCAGCTTTGAGCTGGATGTGGAATTCAAGCATGTGCATAATAAACTATTAAGCATAGGAAAATAGAGTAAGACACGTTTAATCCAGGTATACAAAGATTTGTAGCTTCAGTGCTAATACAAAGAAAAATTACAAGGCTATACTGTGGATTGCACTGTTTGTATCTATTTCTAGCTCTTTTAATTGCAACCGTGCTTTTTTTTAAATTCAGGTGAGTTCAAATTGCTTACACATTTCATGCTTGACGTCCTTTCTTAATTTCTTGGTAAGAGTAATAAAAAGAAAACCAGCAATTAAGGGGAGATATTCTGAATATTTGTATTAACGGACTGTTCTGTTTGGGGAAAAATATAGACAGAATTTCAGACCAAGAAAGGTTTATAACAGAAGAATGACTGTGCAATAAAGGCTTAACAAACAGCTAATGTTTTAATGGGAGGCTTTTTATTGCTTGCTTTTTCATCTGCTCTGCACCTTTTCCATCTCATCTATCATCATTTTGTGTTTAATATTAGGTACCAATTACTGTGGTGTTACTCACGATAGTTAAGCTAAGCAAACAGATGTATTTGCAAAGCTGGGGCTTCAGCTGCCAAGGTCACTGTGCTGTTTGTACAGCCCCTGGCACAGCAGAAACGCTGCCACCAGGGTTTCTAAGGGAGCCACTAACAACCAACTCACCACCCTCCTGAAAGGGGAAGGTGGCCATCTCATCAGGGTCTTTTCAGCAGATTTTTCTCACCACATCTCACACAGAGAACAAATATTTGTTATGTCAGGAAGTTGGATCAGCTGTGGCATGAATGATACAACTATTCAGCATGGAAAAGTTTCTGCAGCCAAAATTTCAAAGCAAAAGGGGTAAATGTGAAACCTCCCTTTTCAAGGCCAGGCTCCTTTAGGGAGCAGTACTGATCCAGAGTTTTAGATGGGAACTTGGCAAGTCAGTGATTGTTTTCAGCATTTGAGGTTCCCTTCTGCAATAGACTCATTCAGAACAACCAGCATAGGAAACCCAAGTGGCTCCTGAGAGTCAGGCTAACACAACTACACTTCACTGCAGAAGAGGGAAACAGAAAATAATGGTTTCCCTTTAGATCACTCACTATTAATCCTAAATGCAAACTAATAAATGCATTAAATGCTTAAGTGTTCTTTACATAAGTAATGTGTTCAAATACATAATACAGCTGAAAAATGTTTACATATGACTGCCACATCTATTTACTGTCTGCAACTAGCAAAAAGATTATTCTTGAGGTTGCTGTACTCCATGCATAATATGCCTATTTAAACAAGACACAATACATAATTTAGGCATGCCACTAGACTCGAATATTTATGTGTTGTTTAGTATTAAGAACAAGTTCATCGTGACCATACTGAAATTTCATTGGATACTTGAAAAAGTTGGAAGAAGCCGACATTTAATATTTTGTATAACATAAAGCCAGCTAAAGCAATTTTCTTTACCACACATTCTTCACTGCAGTCTGCCATTCTTCCAAACATATTCCCTACAAAACTGATGAGCAGTTATTTTCCTAATATATTACTAATTCACTTTTCACTTGCAGCTGTCTGCAATCAGAAATAACTCTTATGAGCCCAACAGATCCTATCAGTCAGAACCATTTAAGTGTTCCTTTAATGTACAGTGATGTTTGCCATGAAGAAAGTGAGCTGTTGGCCAGCCACATAAAAGAAAAACACCTCAGATCAAACTGTTTTTAATCTAATATTAGCAGACAACCAGATGTGTTCACTCCACATGTAAAGATTTGCAAGATAATGCAGCTGCAAAGAATTAACAGACACTATTTCAACATATTAAATCAACAGAGGTTTTATCACTGTGAGCAACTGAGAGAAAATTCAGCCCTGTAATGGCCAAGAGGGCTGTCTTATACAACAAGCTATCAGACAGACCCTTTGTGGGGAATTATCTTTGTCAGAATGTAGGTGACATTTCCTTAAGCATTAACATGAACAAGACTTTTTTTGTCCAATTCCACTGTGAAATTATTAAAATTGCTTTTAGAGTTGTTCTTTGGCTGGCAAAACTATTAAAATAAAAGGTAAATAATCTTTTACTTTGCTGGCTCAATTCAAAGTCAATTCAAATGTAAGACAACTTCAGGCATCCAGAATCCCTTACATTTCTGACAAGTCTGCTGCTGATGTGCCCAACAGGTCCTAGTAAGGCCAGGTGAATTGGTAAGGTTAGCAGTGCACCTTTTTTCCTTGACAGGAGCAGGAAACTCTCCAGTAATTCTTCCCCTGGCAGCTTAGATTTTGACCCTCAATGGTTTATTGTCTTTACATGCAAATCACATCCAGGTGCTTTTCTTCAAAGCTTAGGGGGGAAAAAAATCTCTATCCATGCTTAAGAAAAGTTAGCTGTACCAGACTAAAAAAAAATAATGAATAAACTTGACTCTTGATTAAGAAATAGGTTTAGGTGCACTTCTGAATATTTAATGTAGGCTTCCACTCTTCCAGTAGAGAGCAGTGTAGGATATTTTAATAATAAAACATCTGTTTTCCTTTGTCCTCACATTTCAATCTTCAAAAAACACCCAGACTTTTACAGTGCCACATTTCTTTTCTACTCTGAAATTTCTGAACGTTTAAGGTTCTCTTTTATGTGGACTTAAATGCAATTACACGAAAACAGTCCTGACCAAACTCATACGATATAGAAAGGAAAAAAACCCATTGCAAAATTACTGGATACCTGCTGCCAGCTTTTGACAAATTAGCTCCTTCCACCTCCTCAGTTCTACAGGGGCTGTGATTTACTGATGAAAGGAAGACAAAGTATCCGTGCTGTGAGAGCACCAGCACAACAGTGCATATAAAACAAGAATGAAGGAGAAGTGGGACCAGTTGTGAACAAATGTCTGAGCTGTAACCACTCCATACCCAGGCAGACTTCTTGCCCAGCCCTGCACATGCGAGCCTTCTCCATCACTCAAGCAGCAGAAGCACAACAGGGACCATCAAACAAACAACACTTTGTATTTTTGGTTCCTTCTCTTTCCCCACCCCACAGTCCAGTTCCTCACCTGCAGCAGCTTCCTTGGTTTTTGCTAGAGCACATAAATATTTGGGTTTTTCCCCCTTGGAGAGCACTTTCCGAGTGCCACCTTAAAAACAACTCCCAGGCATGATTGCCACTCAAATGAGAGCAGAAATCCAATTCATCACATGGGAGTATGAGGCAGAAAAGTGGCACAGCACATTCCCTGAATATCCCTTGCTTGTCTGACATCTAATGTTCTGCACAAATGGTGGCCCTGACACAGGAAAGAAATTCTAGGTATTTTTTGAGGGAGTCTTCGAGTACTACTGGCCAAGAAGAAAAAATGAATGCACAACTGAAAAGAGAAAGAAGAGAGAAAAAAGAAAAAATAAGAAAATGTTATCTAATGTAAATCAAATATTACCAGGTATTTAATCCATAAATAGAAAATATTTATAGTAATTAAAATATGAAGAAAGGAAAATCTATTTAGTATGTTATTGAAATACTTGGGGAGAAAGAAGAGCATTACAGAAAGGATCCTAAAATAATTAGGTTCAAAAAGCCCCACTGGCTTAGTTTGTACTTTCTTCTACTCTCTACAAGTGCAGTAATTAAGAGCTCTCAACCATCAAATGTACAAGCAGTCATTTCAGTCTTTCAGCCTGTATCTATTAATCAGTAATAAAGAACATTATTTGATAACTACAGCTCAACATATCTTTGAACAGCTGGCAGACAGACAACAGACATTTCCCTGGAGTAGTGCACCTCACCTGGATGTGGCTCCTGCCCAAATGTCTGGAAACAGGAATCCCCAGGAATATTCTGGCAAAGACACCTGAGAAACTGAGGATATGTTGAGCCCTAATCCTTCCTACCCCTGTCTTCTAACCCATGTTCAGATATGGTAAGAAGAGAAATTACTGAGCCACTGACTGGAAGTTATCTGACATGTGGGTCAAGTCAGCTGAATCCAGCTTGGTGTAACCCTAAAGGCCAAAGAATGGAATAATTAGACATGGTCACATTCCTCCTCAATCCCACTGCAGCCAAAAGAAAATGTGGCACTCAAAAAGAAAAATGCAACAGGAATATATGTTTGTATTGCCAAAGCCAGCTTATTTGTAAGCAGAACTTCAGAAGACTTTAGGACACACTTAGTAAATGATAAAAACTTAAATCTTCTCCAGTATGGTCACGTATTAAGGGGGCTATCAACAAGGATAAAATAAAAAATCAAATCTGATGGCAACACAGCTATCAAAGCTGTTCTCTGCATTAAACCATCCAGGACCAAGGCAAGGGAGGTAAGAGCAGGTTGGAATACAGAAAGCCAGTAGGAAAGGTAACACGTGTAACTTGTCAAGACTGTCACTACAGAAAACAGCAGCTGTACAAGAGAAAACAGCCAGCATCCCTTCAGTCCATCAATCTCCCCAGCACTTCAGAAGCACATCCCAAACTGAACCATGCCCTGAAGAGCTGTCAGACTGAACCTGAGGATTAGAGAGGCACTGGGGGTGGTGTGCACTGACCTCCCAGGGCACACCCCACTACCAGGCACCCTACAGCTCCCCAGACTGCAGGCACAGCCTGAGAGAGCACAGCTACCCCAGGCTGGCTCCCTGAGAACACTTCCCTGCCTCTGCTCCACACACCTGCTAGCTGGAGCTGACTCTTCACTCCAGCTCTGAGCAAGGAGGCAGCAGCAGGAAGGTAACAGGGATACGTCTTGGGGAGAGTCCAGCTTGGAGCAAAAAATGCCAGCAAGCTCTAGTCACTTTTAGAACATTTTTAAGAAACTTTGATGTATGGCAAAAAGGCTTAAAAAGGGAACACTCTGCCAGTGCACAAATGGCAGTGATGCTAACACTAATAGTATATCATGCTGAAGGCCTGTTTTCCTTTTAATCCCAGGTGCACTTCCCATAGCTGATAAATAAAATCAAGGATAACATCTGGCATGTAATAAACAAGGGCGGGAGAAAATGCCAGCGAGAGCAAATTCATCACTGGAAAACATAATTTTTCATCATATATTCCCTGCCTGTGACTGGGTCACACAGGTTCATTTGATAGCATCCTTTCCTCATGAGTGTTGCAGTGTTCTTTAGCCTTCACAACCTTGTGCTCAGAGGCTGGACAAATGAAGGAGTAAATTAAAGAATGACACGTTTCCAAAAATTATCTATTGTGCTTAAACTGGGACATACTCTGTGTTTGCTGTTTTGGTTTTTTACACATGTGAAAAGATTTTATTTTATTTTGTTTTTTGTAGGAGAAACTGTCAGATCCTTGTACTGCAGCAGGAGATGTCTGTGAGTAATCCAAAGCACCATCCTCAGCTCTTTCACTTCAATCCACACACTGTTGACACTTACACCAAACAATGGCAGCAAATCGCTGTCTTCTGTTTCTCTGCCACTCCTCAACTCTGCAGAGCCTCCTGCGGCACAGCTGGATACTGCCTGAGAGTTTAAGGATAACTACCAGGAGAAAACCCATCAAATGAGCATGGTATTGACTAATGTGATCTAGCTTGACCCTACATGTGGCCTGAATTGCTTCTGACTTGTGTAGAAAATGACTCAGCTATCCAAGCACATGCTCAATAACATCCTTGCCAGCTCTGGCAACCCCTGCTCTTACTCTCACATTATTTTAAATTCCATTTAGTTTGTGACCTCCAAGAATTAAGAACTGGCAGCTCTAAACTGACTGGTTAATCTTAAAACACAGCACATATTCAGTCCTGTAAGAATTTTCATTGCTGAACCAATATTCATTGAAGGTATACACAAGACTCATTCTGTATCAAGACAGGACAAACAGACCCAATTTTCAAACCTGACACTTCCTTTAGAAAGGATATTCAAATGTGAAAAGCCTCTGACACCCACTGAAGACCCATCCCACTGCTTGAATGCCTCAACTTAGAAAATTTATATTCCTGATTGGATTGTTTCCAGTTAAAAAAAAATTTAATTTACCTTCACTGAAGAAAGCCACGTAAAAAATAATTCATAATCACTATTTTATATATCTAATTTTCAGCTTCAGAAGTAAATAATAAGAGTGGACAGATTTTTCAGCTTTACAACTTCATAATTAGACTTAGTTCTGTACCACAGCAATTCGAGAATCATTTCTTCATAAAGATTGTAAAGTCAAAGTAGGCCCTTAAATATACTAAAACACCATTTTCCACTAGGTCCTAGATATTTTCAAATACCTTAATGTAACAAATTCCATACCATTTACTGCTTTTTTCTTTTTGTTTCCATGAACCAGATGCCAATGCAGTGATTTAATTTATCTTAAGCATAAGACCCCAAAATTGCAACAACTCCTACATTCTTTGTACAGATGTGAAATGTAGTGTTAGAAACTTCAGAACACAGAGGCCACTTTGCTTCACCTCCCCCTTAACCTCTGCAGGTGCCAGCCAGCAGCCTTGGCCATGCAGCAGGAACTTCACTGCACTGCTGTATGAGAAAACCTTTAATTGTTATTACTTGGGTAAGGCCACTACTCTACCCAAGGTGAGGTTAAAGATCATCTTCTTCAGCACTCCCAAATGGAAAGGGCAGATTTCCACATCCCCTGGCCCCTCAGAAAAACACACACCTCTCCAGTAAAATGCCACAATTAAAGGAACAGCAAGATGAAGATCCCAAGTGCTGTTATTCTCACAGTAACTTGAACACCCAACATAAGCCATCCAAGGCTGCTGTCCTGCTTTGACAATCTGGCCCTGCTAAATTAACACCCTGGTTTTCATAACCTCACTGTTCCTTAGAATGCAGCACCTACTGGTGAGCTCTGTATTAGCATTCTGAAATTATCTTTTTTTTTTATTTTTTTATTTTTTTTTTACAAAACATAGCAAGCTGAAGCTTGAACTCTGTTAAGCTCCATAAAGTCCTGCTGACTTTTCTTTCCTGTTACAAATATTGGGCCTATGTCCTCAAAACAGAGTGGAAACTGAACTGAGACCAAAAGCCCTTATGAAGAACCAAGATATGCTGTCAAGTATTTGATAAGAAAAGCTACCTTAATTCAGAAAACTGACAAAACCACTCTGCTCTACCAATAAGGTGAAGCTTTCTAAAACTGGGAGCATTTTGATGCACTTAGAACTTTTGGGTGCACCTCTGAGCCAGGGGAGCAAACAGGCCATGGCACCACTGGGAGCAGCAGCTCCTTCCAAGAGATGTTTCCCAGATGAGTTCATTGCTAGGAAGGGCTCTGAGCACAGGCTTCAGATTCTTTCTTTCATAACAAACATGCACAAGACCAGCCAGGAGTTTCCATGTGCCAGTTCAAGGTGGGATTGTGCAATTCTGAGCATTCAGCTTTTAGCAACTGAAGCTGGACACAAAATTCTTACATCCTTGTTCTGCTCAATGTAAATAAATTCTACAAGTTCTGGAAGAAATTGTGCTGGATTTATAAACATCTATATATAGTGTATATATATGTTAATAAATACAAATTTAAAAGTATTGAAGTTATTCTTTTGTACCAGAAAATTCTTACAATATTTTATAAAAGCAGAGATTAAATTCCACAGACATTTCCCATTTTGTGGTTAAAGTTTATTTTGATCTAATTTCCACCTCCCTTGTCTTTGACTAACATAATACTGAATTTGTACTATCACACTTTTGCCATGGCAACATGCAATGACATTATAAACACAGAAACAAGAATTCCCTGTGGGACAAAAAACAGAAGTCACAGTTAGGAACAAAATCCTCATTCCAACACACATAGCCTCAGTAATAGGAACAAATAACTATTGTCCCTGACTCTCAGTTTATTAAAGACCTTTTCCAGTTTAATGTGAAATAAGAAATGGCTCATTTTAAGGGCTTTGCATCGCTTCTGAATCAGGACTTTTAATACTGCGAGGCTTTTTGCACCATAATTAGAATAAATGACTCCTGATTAAATTCTTGATTCAGAGAATCGATGTGCTGTCAAACAGAGGACAAGCAGCACACCAGAAAAGAGCTATTCTGAAGAAAGAGCCATGAATGTGGGCAGCTAATGCTTTAGCAGTTTGGAAAGATAATACAAATTCTGGTAGGTTTTTCAAGGGACCCCCATTTTGAGCAGAGTATCAATTTCTCTTTTTTTAAGCTATCATTGCCACAGAAGATCATCTGCTCTTTGAAATCTAGTATCAGAACTACTTTGTGTGTAGTAAATAATTTATACATACATTCTGTGGACAAGATAATAGACACCAAGGGCCAAACACAGGTGCTGAGGAGTATTAAAGGACAGGAACATAAAGTGTGTTGTTTTTTTTTCATTGTAAACTGTAGATTTCCTATAGTGAGAACCACTTAATTTATAAAGAAAGAATGAACCTAATGTTTTATTAATGATGTAACTTCAGTTGGAAAATAGGCTGAGTCAGTATGCAAAGTGTGATCCAAAATCACATGGATAATCTACATGAATATGATAAATTAAATGCTATATTCAGAGAAATTATTATCAGCATTTTGATAAAAGTGGACAAGAAAATGTCTGTGTTCAGCTAAAAAGGAATTTTTTTCTTTGCTCCTAGAAACTACTTCTCAAGCACCATTTGCTTCTTTAAATGTGTTGGTAATTTCACATAAATGACACATACAGTTGTCTTTCTCAGTTGCTATATTCAAAGAACACCATCAGAAATTTTCAGAAAATATTTAACTGGGATAGCCAAGTCAAAATCAAATTAGATACTTGTGGAAGAAACTAATCCTGCAGAGAGAGAAGGTCCATGCAGCAGATAAATACACAGGGGACAAAGCAGAGCAGTAGCCATGCCCTTAAAACTGCCACATGTTTGAGGTTCTCACAAATTATCTTTAAGTGGGTATCTTGGAACAAAAAGGACGGGGCAAGCTCCACTGGTTCTGGGTGCTTTGATTATTTGGACTGAAAAGGGGCAATAGCAATAAGACAGCAGAGCTGGGAGGCAAACTGAAAAAGCAAATGAGGAGCAGGGGCTGGAGAGGAAATGGCTCCTCAACCACAGCAGGACAACAGCATTTTCATCTATTAGGGGTTCATGACCACAGCACAAAGTAAGCTGCTCAATGAGTTTCGGGAATTGCATTCAAGATTTTTATGGGAAAGCACAAACATGTTGGAAATCTTCATTCCCAAGGCTGGGAATGTACCCTTAACATTCCTCTGCCTCATTGTCTGTGAATGTGCTGCTGCACAGAACACAAACCCTACTCTAAATCCCTCCTCTTCAATTCCATCACAGATTCTGGAAGCAACAGCTCAGGCAATGGGCCTCAACAAGAAAAGCACTTCTTACATTGGTTTAGATGTACTGAATCTTTCACTTTTCCTCCAGGGAATTGGAAGTGTCTTCTCTGTGATGATTTCTGTTCTATGAGCCTGTCTGTATTTGCTCTTGTTTTAATCTGGTTTTTAGAAGAAACTCCCTTCTTTACACACAATCTCTCATAAAAGACAGCCATAAAACAGATGTGATCACTATAATTCAACACCTGGCCTTCAGGCACTTGAAGAATATCCATAACAGTTTTGGGTTTTTTTAAATCTGGCTAGGATGAGAGTAATTTATTCTGAAAAATTATTTGGAACAGAAACAACTGTCTCTTTATGTTATCATTTAACAAATGTGCAGAGCACTACTCAAACACAGGAAATACTCTTCTCGCTGAACACTACCAATTAGAAAACTGAATTTTCCTATTAGACTATTGTAGCAAAATGTAAAAATATTTCAACCTGACATCAGATATGAAATGAAACCACCATTACCATGACCTCCATTAGATCTACCAGCAGATGAGATGAACATCTTGGATGGACTGTTTAGGAGAACATAACTGAGATGAACAGTAATCTGTAAATTATTTTACAATGGCAATTGATCCAACAATAATATTGGCTTTCACTTCTTACTTCATAAAAAATATTATGTTTTCCAATTAAAGACCTCAGTCTGGTGCTGAAGATGTAAAGTTAATCTCGTCTAGATCACTGTAGTGATACTCATATCATTAGGTGAACATAGAATCAGAAAATTCTGATCATGTATTTAAAAATCCTAGTAAGGATTTGGAGTCTTCCCTAAATAGCAACTTAATCCTTTTCACTAAGAGAGCAGGTATTGAGAAGACATTTAGTCCTGAGCTCAAAGCATGAAAGCAGAGTTCAAAATTGGAGAACATTGAAATTTCTTGGTCTGATTTGAGAACAGAGATTTGGGGCAGATATGTGGAAAACCTTCAGTATTACCTCAGTTCCTTATCTTTAAGCTGTGGATAAGAAGTCACCCATTTCTTATCTGCATTATCACTTAATTATCCCAACTGAGAAGAAGGCTCATGAGAGAAGTCCAAGGTCTTCTGTTGCCTACTTACTCTGAGCTTTGATCTATGACTATTTGAATCAGGGTAGAACCTACAGCCTCTCTCATTATTCTAGAGGCTGTACAAACATCCAAAAAGATAGCCCTTAGCTTCAAAGAATTTATGATCTAATGAACTGTGATAAATTGCAGTAACCCCTTGGAAATGCACAGCACAGTTCCAGTCAGTACCTCTGAGTGTTACTGATTAAAATCGATATAAAACATCGACCCTATTCTTCCTTGTACACATCAAACAGCAAACACTAACACAAAAAGCTATAACCACTACAAATTTAACAGTGCTCTGCTATACAGCACACACTCAGAGAGCTTCAGCAGATTCCAAAAATAAAAAAAAAAAATGTAAAGAGATCCCACCTGCCTCTCTTCAAAACCCAAAATATAACCCCCAAACCCATAACTAGTTTTAAAGATTTCACATTAATTTGAACATTAAGTATGTACATGCAATTTTGGGGAATGCTTTTTCATTTTGAGAATGTGTTTGACTTTAAGAGTTTCAGGTCCTTGATGTCTCATAAAGTGCAAGCTGGGATGTGGCCTCTAAATTCTTACTTAAGAAGACCTATACATTCTGGATTTGAATGGAATTTTCTACAACAAACCTGTATTCATGAGTAATTGAAATTTCCCTCCTACCTAATCTTTTAGCTCTAATTAACATGATTTGTTGAGTTACTTATCTGTCCTCCTAGTTTCTCCCTACTCAGAAGCATCAGGAGCTACAGCAACAGGACAAGACAGGGTTTAAAGACCTTTCCAGTTCATGCTTCAAGACGTCTTTTCCTTCAAATGCAACCCCTGGTTCCACATTTCACAGATTTAATGGACATCCTTGTTTCTACATTTTCCCTATTTTCAGTAATACTACAGCAGCACATGGGGGAAAAAAAACCCAAGAACAACAACAACAACAAACAAAACTTGTAAAACAATAGGACCTGAATGAATAGAATATTAGTTATGAAAATACAGAAAAAAAAAATAAGAAAGTTTAGACCAGTGTAATCCATCATTCCCTTTTACTGGCACATACTAATTCTTAGTGAAAATGCAAAACATTTCTACAAAGCTTTACTAATTACTTAATGCAAGTATTTCTCCTCTGCTATGTTCCAAACCAGAAATTATTCATTCATCTATTAAATTATATCTAACATTTTCATGTTCAAAGTTCAAAATGTGTTTTAACATAGGCCAAGATTGGTTTTACCCTTTCTGAGCCAGAACAATCTGAAGGAGGCATTTCTGAGAGAAATATTTATTGCAGTCCAGGATCCACAGCTGACTAGTGTACATTACTATTTTATTAAAGTTAATAAAGTCAGAGAGTGCAGCTGGTGGTTTTTCTGATGGTTTATTGAGGATGAATCCTCATGGAGATCAGCATATGTGAAACTTTTTCTGAATGGTGAACAGCCTGGCTGCTGGACAGACTCCTGTAGTCCTGGTTTTGTTTTTAAAATTTCATCTCCTTGTAGAATTTTCTGTTAAAAATCTTGTGTCATTCTTTTATTTTCTATAAAGCACTCGGTTCCTAGTTTCTAGAAAGGCTGAGATTAAATATGGGAGATGAGGAGGAGTAATTCATCTGCAAGCCTGATGTAATTTAAAGCAAAGCAATCTATAAACAGTTGTGGGCCACCTAGCCCACAAGGACAATAATCCAGGTGTTGGAACCCTACAGCCTGTTAATTCCAGTGTCAGACATGCAACTCACTTGATACTTGACAGTGCAGAGGCTGGAAGGCCTTCTTAGAAAACTCTCACATTCCCACAGCTGACAGCTCTCCTGGAAAAGAGCTGCAGAGGGAATCCCCCAGGACATGCTAATGAGGCTAATTGGCAGTTCCAAGCAGACTTAGGGAGAGGCAAGGGAATAAATATGAGCAACAGAGAAGGAACAGAGAGGGATGTGGAGGTTGAGTACATCGTTGTTGACCCTAAGGTCTCTGCACACTCTTTCCTGCTTTGTTAATTCTGACTGGAGAGACCTCTGAGTTTCTTTCATTTGTCTTAACAGGCAGATCACTCACTGCTCCTTAGGGAGTGAGTGCCTGCTCCTACCCAGGGCTGAGGAACTCATGACTCTGAGCATCAAGGACTTGAGAAGATTAATACTCAAATGTAACTTAGCCTTTCTTTCTCTGAAGAACAGGAAAATGACATTGTAAAAGCTGCTACAAAGCTTCTAATGATTGAGACTTTTGTCTCAACAATCTCATTGCTCACTTCATTGCTCTCTCTTTGAGAGTAATACCAGGGAAGGCCAGTGGTGCAACTGTTCAAAACACACTTTTAAACTCCTAGTTAACATGGTATCTTTAGAAATAAACTTCTGACGCTGTGTTCAATTCTAAATCATAGACTCATTTGGGTTGAAATGAGGAGCATTGCATGCAAGTGTTAACCCAGCACTACCATGTTCACTGCTAAACCATGTCCTAAGGACCACATCCATGTGTTTAATGAACACTTGCAGGGCTGGTGATTCCACCACTTCCCTGGACAGCCTGTTCCAACGCCTGGACGCCCTTTCAGCAAAAGAAAGTTTCCCTAATATCTAACCTAAAAATATCTAACCCTGGCATGACTTGAGGCCAATTCCCCTTGTCCAGTCACTTGACACCTTAGAGAAGGCAGCAACCCCCACCTGTCTACAACCTCTTTTCAGGTACCTGTAGAGAGCAATAAGCTCTTCCCTCAACCTTGTTTTGGCCAGGCTAAAAGCTGGGGAGCATCTGGGCTCCCTCAGCAGCTCCTCATAGGACTTGTGCTCCCAATGCAGTATTATGAAGAAGTGCTGTTGAGAGTTGCTATTAGTACTATAGAAAAACTTCCACTTGCCTTTTCTATAAAAACAATTATATTCTTCTACTTTCAGAACTTTTTGGATTAGCACTTGAACACATGGCTGTTCTTCACTCCAATAGACGGTTCTTCTACACCAAGAATCACAATTTGGAAGAATAATCTAATAACCATAATCTACATAAAGAATAATAATTGATACAACAAAAATAATCTAAAGAATGTACCTAGCACACAGGTTGGGAGTCAAGTGCTATGTTGTTCACCAATGTGCTCTGTTAATCCCACCATCCATGTAAGTCTTCCATGCCAGAGAAATCAACACCAAAGAATCCCCTGCTGTAGATTTTCAAACTCAACCAAAACAATATTTATACGTAGAAAACCAGATCTTGTAGTAAAAGGTTGCAAAAAGCTTTGAGCCAGAAAGAACTTTACCACACATGCATAAACTATGTGTCCCAGAAGCCATATAAATTCCAGGGGTTTCATGTTCCAGCCCTTCTGCAACTGATTCTAACACAAAATAGAACAACAATAGAACAATAACCCATTCTTGAAGTAAAATACAAGGCTTAAAATTATGCCTAGGCCCAATTCTTCCCCATATCTAAGCAAAGTGAGAAATCTGATATTTATGCTCCAGAAACTTTGGAATCCTAGGTCCTAATGGTGAGCACAGCCCTCAGCCAAAAAGAGAGCAGCTCTGCATGAGCAGCAGCAATCAGCAATTCCCTGAACAGACACCCCAATAAGGAAACTCTTCAGGCCCTGCAGGGTAAACAAAGCCTTGTAGTTTCATTGTTTCCCTTAAGCTGCATTCACACTTGGAAGCTTAAACTAAGCCTGACTTCCATGTGAAAGGTTCCTAGACCAGCTGCTGTAGTAGTTGAAGCCTCTTAGTAAGACACCAACATCACCTTTCCTCCTAAAGCCATAGGCCAGACAGCAATCCATTAGACTGCATCATTCCCAAAAGCATTCCTGCATCCCTGAACAGCTGGCTGAGCATCCAGCTGCAGCTGGCAGAGACACATAGGGGAGGGTGTGGAAGGGGGACATGGGACAGGCCACATAGGAGGAATACAGATATATTTTTCAGGCATTCAGGGATGAATTTAGAAAAGCCAACCCTCAGCTGGGATTGAAAGTGGTGAGGAATGTGACAGAGAAGGTGATGGTCAGGGAAAATGGAGCTGCACTTGTTCAGCCTGAGGGTGATGAGTCTGGTGTGGGTGGGTATGCACAGCTGAGAGTCACAGGCTGCAAAAAAATATAACTAGAAATAATGAAAGTGAAGTCAGAATGGGAGGGAATATGTCTTGGCTGCTGAGGGGCTCTGATCTCTGCCCTTAATAGCATTTAAAGCTCAATTGCATAAGGCTCTGTTTTGTACCACCTGGCTCTGAAATCATTTCCCAGTTGGGAATCAACTGGATCATCTCCAGAGGTCTGTTCCAACCTATATTGCACTAGATTCCTCCATTTCAATTCCCAAAGCAAATCCTAATCCAAATGCAGGACAGCCAAGGGGCGACTCCAACATTCAAGGATATGTAGAACATTTCCTCTTCCTAAAATTGAGGGTGTTTCAAAGTCCAACGAGATAAATCTTTTGCAGGTTTGTAATTTCAATTCAGATTATAGTTAGAAATTATATCAATGTACAAAATAACAGATGTTAGAACTTTCTAACAAAAAATGATCTAACGTTCGTAAGCTGCTTAAAAATAATTTTTCTCTGATGATGAAGTATTGACAAACATGACCACTATTTTTTATCTCACTTCCCCAGTTCAATTAATTCTTGTAACTTTTTTGGTTCTTTTTTAACTACCACAAATATTTCACTGAATAACATAGGCCCTATTGGTTCCTTTTCCTGAAAAAGGAAAGAAATGAAACATTATCCATTATATTAAACTGACTTGCATTACTATACACAAATGGACTTTAAGGAAGAAACACTGGAATTGCTTATAAATTTGATTAATTTCTATTCCTTTCTGGAGAGTAAGAACAATCAAACCAAGTCTGTTGAGAGTACCTGTTGCAGACTTGAAATATTTTATATTTCATTTACATGTTTATTCATCTTTAGCATAATGAGCACCAAATTTAATGACTGTAATGTATCAGAAATAACTACGAAGTTCAAATTTGCATTCCCTTGTAAAATTACATTTTTCTGCTTTCCTATCTCATTTGGGTATTTTCACAATACTAATTTTTCCTGTGCTTTCCTGTGCAATAAATTAATTATGATGAAATGCAAGACATTTTGGTACTCTAATGAAAGTTAATTTGTATTAAGTTATTAATTCTAATTATAATAAATTTAAAGTAGGAAAATTCATTATTTCTCATAATTTTTCTTCTGCTGCAGTAGTTTCTAATTTTCAACATTTTTGTGCTCTGTTTGAAATATCTTGCTATAACTAACTTCACCAGATATCTTAAATATATTTTTAATAGCATGCCTTGCAACTCTGCTGACTTGGGAAAGCTCCATACAATTTGCCATTTGACATTTTTTCATTACTTTTAATGACACAGTCATGATCATTTGGATGAAATGCTGACTGGATAGAAAAAGAGAATTTCTACAGCAATAGCAAAAAAAAAAATAAATTGTAGAAGTGCAGTTTACAACACAAAAACGTGTCTTTGATAATAGTGTACACAATGATAGCACAGATATTCAAAGGACAGAACTGCACCTAGAGCTCTGCTACTGTAGTGACACCATCTGACCTATGACCCTGTCCAAAATGCCTCCTGCACAAGAGGATTATTTGCCATTCCTCAATGACAAAAAACATATGTAATAAGAAATAGCATAGAGTTGAGAACCTAAATAAACTGTTTATCCTCCTCCAGTGAAGACTAATAGTTTTAGGTACTGCCAAGGGAGGTCTTTCATTACAGACTCACAGATTCATTTGGGTTGGAAAAGATCTTCCAGATCATAAAGTGTGACCATTACTAAATTCCTTTTTTTGCACTGTTCATTTAACTCCAAGCTTTCAAATTGAAACTACTACATCAAGAATCAAATCTGCAGCTGACAATGTAAAACCTCTGAAATTGAGTTTTAAGCCAGCATTAGGCCAGTGGCTGTGTGAGCACTAGGGAGCTGTGATAGCTCGTGGTGAAACATCCTCCCAAAGGTTTCATGTGCCAGCACTTGCCATGGAAAAGAGCAGCCCCTCTGCCTTGTGCAAGGTCAGAGCCACTGCTCCCTGCCTTGCCAGCATCAACACCAGGCTGGCAAAGCACAGCCTCTCGTCTGCAAAAGGGAAAGCTGTGCATGGGCAAGGTTGGCATAAGCTAAAAAAATAAGCAAGTGACTCCAAAGGGGATTACAGACACAATTACTGCAGAGAGACACAGTAAATATTGTGAGTAGGGCAGATTTTGATTGTAGAAAGGCACCACTCAGGTGATGACAACCACCAGCCCTTTTGAAAGGCTGCAGTCTTATCAGTCTTATTCCATTATAAAGTCACACTTTGAGAACTTTTGTTTTGCAGAAAGGAAGCTGGCCTCAAATCAAGAGAATTACCATAAGGGCAAAAGAGATTTTTTTTACAGTACAGAAAAAAAAGCTCTTCTTAATTAAGGACCATAAGAGAAAAAGTTAACACAGAGGAGAAGTTTGGGGTTGCCTTAGAATTTTATATCTGGGTGATATTAAAGCTGTTATGCCACCACATCAAAATGAGTCTATATTTGACACTGTCTCATAAAATTCTACATTACCTGTCTGGGGGAAGAAAAATTGTGTCACCAGTAGGCTCTCATTTGTAGTGACACAGTTAAAAAAATATAGGACCATGAACTGATGTCAAATTCTGGCTTCACTAAACCAAGGTTGCATATCCAAAGCATGCTGAAGTATGAGGAATCTCATTTTCAGTGCCTTCTAGCTGAGCAAGATATCAGTAAGATAAGAAACAAACAAACAAAAAAACCACTCAAGAAAAAAACACTAAAAAACCCACAAAAAAATGACAGTAACAGAGCAAAAGCAAAGAAAAAATGAAAAGGGAAAATAAACGCCCCTGTCCTGGCCCCTGCTCCTCCCAGAAATAAAAAACTCCAAAGCCCAAATACTCATTGATTTACACCATGCAAACCATGCCAAAATCAGCAAATTTTAAAACAGCAAAGTAGGAGGGGTGTGTTGGAAATGAGAGAGAAATCCAAGATACTTTTATATTTAAAGGCTTCTTTAAGAGACTCATGGCTCCTGGATTTTACTTCCAGAAGAAATAACTCAGCTCATGTTTTCTTGCAAAGAGGATTATGGCCATAAATCATCCTGAGGGTGCATGTTATAAGAGATAACATGACATTACTAAGTCTCTGTTAAAAACTCCTCTCCAATTGGTAGGGAAAAAAAGGCCAGTTGTCAATACTGCAGGGTTCTTTTAATTTCCAGTTAACTTTGCTAGGATTTTTTTTTAATAACAGTCAACTCATGAACTACATTTTATCAAGAAGCTGTCTTAGCAATCAACAAAATCTCACCTTTCCTAGCAAGCTCTCCCCATGTTCTGATCATCTCAGATTAGTGTCAGAGAAATTATTTTTGTGTCTTATAAAGGACAGAAACCACTTTTCCATCCACAGTAATCTATTCCATCCAAACAACTAATGGAGTAGAATACAGCTCACTTGCTCATGGACAAATAATATCTCTGGTATTACTTTCCATCAAACTGATTTGATTTTCTGAACATTTCATTCTTCACTCACGTGGTTACTTTTTTGGAATAAATCAGATAAAGCGTTGTCTTTTCTTCCCAACAAACATGGAAGATACACAAACTGAATATTAGAGAATTGGAAGTGGAACACTTTTGGGCAAAAAATCAATGAGTCTTGTTCAATACTTGTGTTATGAAGGTTTTCTGAAGCTTTTAATCATTATTTTACAATATAGTTGCAAATTATGAAACCAATGAGACATTCCACTTAAAACCCAAAATGCTCCAATCCCCAAATAAGGTACGGAGAAATATATAATTTCCTCTAAAAGTAAAAAATACTGCAAAACTTGAGAATGATACTTAAGAACAAAGGTGGAAATAGCATTTAGATTTATTAATATTATGCCTGCATATGCCAGCTATCTTCATAAAAGCTGTGTGAATTTATTCCAAATTTATCTATGTCAATAAATAAACAGGGTAGGGAATCCCACACCCTTCACACTCCAGTTACAGAGCAGAGCAATTTTTTACTTGCTTTGAATCAAATAACTGATAGTTCTAAATAAGAATTTTCTACTGAGATCCAAATTAAAAAAAAAAAAAAAAAAAAAAAAAGGATTAACTTAAAAAAATAAATAAAACAAAACCAAAACCCAACATATGTGGTATTAAAATTTCAGTTTCCTGCAAGTGTTCTGAGAGACTTTAGAGGCACAAAGGTGGAGGAGGCTCTGGAATAAACAAACAGGAGCAGAACTGAACAGGACACTTAGGCACATATCAGCCTAAGTAACTGCAAAGACACTTTGGACCAAGAGTTTTCTTAACCAGGCTGAGAGCAGACTTCCTTTAGATTGGAATTCTCCATTCTTTCTTTCTGCTCCACAAGTGGCTGATGCTGTTGTTTCTACAGTTACCACCATCTTAGCACCATTTTCTTTATTCTATTTTTTTTTCTGCAAGCTGCACTGACACCTACTCACCAAGATCTGCTCTTAAGCAAGACAATGAAATGTGAAAGATGAAGGAGGTTTCTTTTTTCTCTCAAAGACCAGAAATGAACAGACATTGTTCAGTGCTTTGAAAAAACTCACAGATTCAGCTTGCCCTTAAAACAGATGGCACAGTCACCACAGCAAGTAATCCTCCCTCTCAAGAGTGATTATAAAGCCAAGGTGTCTGGCAAGGCTTTTCAGTTAAATTGTAATACATCCTTTGGAGAAGAAATCAGTTGGAGAACACAGAGGAAAAAAAAAACCAACACATTCAAAACCTGGCAACTGTGAGAACAAGACTCCACTTTCCACTACAAACACTTGTTCAATGCGTGGCAATGCTAAGCAAAAGAAAATTGCAAATACAAAAGCAGGGACCACTCCTGTAGAAACCTAGAGTCCTGGCCTGNTTTTGATATTAAGAATTTTCACACTGATTTTTTATTAAAACTATTTTAAGAAAGGTTTTTATATTAAGAAATACCAATCATAAGAGAACATCACCCAGAACAGCCCACAATAGAATTTTATTGAATTATACACTCAGTTTGAACAAGTAATTGCAGATTACTCAGTTGACTCTGAGTTATGCTGATGGCTGCATATTCTCTCCTCCTTTTAGCAAACTATCTTCTAAGCTGGTATTTAGATATTTCAGAACCTCTAGGATCTAAGGTATTTAGGTAAGATGCATTTCCTGTCAAGGGATGTCATTAGACAAATCAAAGCATTAATCATACAAATTTATCTCACTGTAATTGGGATAAGAAAATAAAAGTAAGGCTTCTGGCTTTTCTGTGAAAAAATGCCATTACTGTTCTACCACATTTCCTGAGTATTTGACATCTCAATATATCCAGCAGCAAGGGTTGTTACTCATTGCCTTTGATATGGTTCAAAAGAAGTTTGTGCCATTAATTTTAATGATACTGTAAGCATGCAGCCTGTTGTCAAGTTCCTTTGTACCCAAAGTTTCCATCTATTTAAAAAGAACATCATCAAGCAGAGAAGGAACACTGGCTTTCTCTGCAATAAACCATAACACAGAACAAGAATCATCTGGCCATTAAAACCAGAACATTTTCACTTGCAAAACAGACATTACTAAGTTTGTCTTTATTATTTCATCTGGCAAATCTATGTCCCTGCAGTTTTCAAGTTAAAAACAAGATTAATGTGCTGTGTTCTAAAGGTATGAGGAGAAAATAACTTCATATTTTCTTACCTTTGCATTATAGGGAATATAATGCTTTGATAAGGCTTCAGGAGTGTGCATCCATGTTTTGTCTACAGAAAAGCAAAATAAAAGAGGCACTGAATAGGTTATTCAATTGTTAATTGAAGTATAATAGTATCTCTCTGGAAAAGTTCAACAATCATCCTCATACTTAAATAACTAGCTGACTGAGGGGCTGCAGGGAAATATCTCACACCTTCCCAAACACTTAGAAGAAGGGACCTACTTCTTTCTGTTGGACACAATTCCTATTTTAACCAACTTGGTTTTCCATAGGAACTACAACTCCTCCTCCCAAATGTATTCATTGGTCTGAAGTTGGTTGCTGTTTCTGCCTCAGAGCAGTATTTTCTGCATCCTGCTGTTCAAAGACTGCATCTTGTGCATTTAACAATGCTCTTTTGATGAGTTATGTGCTTTTTCTCATGAATTATCAAAACATTAAAGGGACAAACAAAAAATTATCCAAGCTGTAACTGACAGAAGAAAGCCCCAATTTTTAGAAAAGGAAAAGGATGTGCATCAGATTTATATGTTTGAGATCTGACTTATAAGTTCAGATCATCAGTAATTTTTCCATACACATGCTAAACAGATAAACACCTTTAACTTTCCCATTACAAGACTGTGTTATTCTCTTACCTTTCCTGCTGTATGGACATAAATCTGTAATTATTTTTCAAATAAATCGCCTCCTCCTATTTTAATGGCCTTTTAAAATGTTCTAAACAATTTAAGATAGAATTCCAAGTGTTAAGAAAAAAATTCTTTTTATTACAATCTTAGAAAGAAATTTTAGAGGTTTTGTCACTTGAGAGCATTTAAGAAAACAAAAATGTTCCAAAATACTAATTTGCATTACCACACATATGAGAGAATTTGTAAATATGATTAATATTTTATATGACATATTGAACACTTAGTACCATTTTCTAACTTGAGACTATCCGGGTTTAAATGAGCATGAATTAAAGTCACAAATCTGGAACTTTACTGAGTTAAGTAACAAATAGTAGCTTAAAGCAAATCTTTACCCTTGGATATTCACAATTCCCTCTGCCTTTATGGGGAGTAGCAGTTATAGTAATCACTAACTTTTTTGTTAATTACACTTAAGAACAATAACATTCTGTTCACTTCAAGCTGTTGAAGAGCAAAAGCTTTGACATTGATTGACACTAAAGCAACAATTAAATATTTTAGATTATGCAAAAGCAAGAAAACCATTAAACAAGACATTCACCAGTCACCACAGTAATGGGATCAGAATGACAAAGCTGGGACAGTTCCTTTTTCCCTAAGCAAATTTCATTCTAGATGGCAGTAATGCTCAGCTTCATTACTGAAGAGTGATATTATCACTCCTTAATTAAGGAAGAATGATTTGTCCATTTAGCAGCACTCAGGAGGATGATTATAGTGGCTCTTCCTTTTAACTGTAGCTTGTGATTGGACTGCTGGAACCAAGAAATCATTTCCCAGAATATTTTAACACAAGTGGTTAGACAGCTACCATCAAAATTAACTATTCCTTGCAAGTGTTTCTTCCTCCCTTCTTCCCATCAGGGCAACTTCAAATCTGAAAAAAAAGTGTTATTTAGTTTGGAAGTCAAGTGTGAAATGCTGGTCTTAGAATCAGCAACAGGTAAACTTCCCAATTTTATTATCATGTACAAAGCTCTACTTAAAATGTTTCTGTGAAATCATCAAGCTACCTACCAGCCTGCAACAGTAATGTCACAGATTCCAGCAAGGAATAACACTGCTAGGCGAGCATTGTTATAACTGTTGGTACCCCTAATTGGGAGGAAGATCAGAAATACAGGCAGGTGCTCCCAGCTCAAAATGAAATCAGTAAGTTAGTGAGGTACCAAAGGACACCTGGTTCCAGGGCTCTTGTGCTACTGGTTAAAATAGTCCAACATTGAGATGTAGATCCACAGACACTGTGACACAGCTACTGAAGATTTCCACTGATGATGGAAGTCCATTTCCCAGAGGCAAATAATCATTACAGAGTTGGTGGTACTTTGGAAAGAACTCTTAAAGCTAAACTAAACCAATACAAGGCAAAATTCAGGCTAACAGCAAAGATGTGTAAAAAGTCATGCAAGCTATTATGGGGTAGTTTTGTTATCAGCATCTCCTTTTGAATTGTAAGGTCTGATTTTGGACTTACACCACCCCCAGAAGCTGTTTGAAATACTGCTTAGAATGAGTTTAATTTCACAGCAGTCAAGACCAAATTTCAGACATTTTGCAAGCAATAAACCAGAAAAACATGAAAAAAGAAAACCTATTAAAAAAGCATTGGTCAAGTATCTGATGTAGATATGGCTTGTGGTTTGTAGGATCCCTCATCTAATTTAATTTTTAAAGAATTTTCACAGCTTGAAGCTTAATTATTCATTCTGAAGCAACAAGCAAAATATGAAACCCTACAATGAAAATCACCGTTCATATTATTATTTTATAAGGTACACAGAAAACAGTTCTAGACCCTTCCCTGCTAAATAAAACAGTAGGTCCTAAAGAAAGGACTGAAAGCCCAGACAAAACCAAACCTGACAACCTACATCTAATGTTAACAGTAATAGAAAGTGAAAGGACTCATGCTGTTACACTGGGTGAAAACCACACTTACTTTAGAAGATCTTGAAGTGCTTAATCTAGGTTGCCTTAGAGTTGACATTAAAGTTTTAAAAAGTGCTCCATTGTTTTTTGAGATCTATGAGGTTTTGAGCATTATGATTTTGAGCCATTCAGAGTCCAATAAAAGCTATACTTAACTAAGGTACGAGAAATTCAAAGTCAGTATGTGGTGGTTTTGCCACACTCAGTGGCACTGTGTGGAACAAGAGGTGCAACAAAGGGTCACCACTCTGATTTCAAGGGCATGGGGTAAATCACAGCCCTGATTAAGCAGGATGGGCAATCCTGTGTGGAGCCTCTCCACACCACCTCAGCATCTGTATGGCATGCTCAGCATGTAGCACAGGCACAGAGAGCACAGCAGCCTGGCCAGTTTTTAAGGGAATTTGTCTTGGGTGAGAGCTCCTCAGGTTTTGTTCTTGTTCCCTGCCAGCACACACCAGTCTGCTAAGGGAAAACTGCATCAAGCTAACACTGGGAGACCCAAGGGTCTGACACTGAATTGCAAGGGTGGAGGTGGGAGCTGGGCAGAGGACTCATGCTGCTCAGAACGGAGCCTCCTCTCCTTTCCAACCCAAACCATGCCAGCCCCTTACCATTAAAAGGGGAGGTTGCTTTCCAACCTGCATTCCACACCAGCCTGCTGAGTCCCAGGCAGTTGGGTCCCATGTGTGGGCCATGGCAAAGCCCTCAGCTGAGCTAGGACAAGGGGACAGAGTTGTGCTGATCACAAATCACACACCCACAGCAATCGAAGTGGGGATTTCACCCAGGGCCCTGAACAGCTGTGCTGCACTCAGGGGAGGAGGAGATGAGGTAGATAACAGCACAGCTGACCACTTATCTGCCCACAAGGAAAGCGCTGGCACTGCCAGGAAATTGTTCTCCTTTGAGATTAATTTCTCTCAGTATTACTGCCCAAAGAGCTTGTAGAATGGCACATTCACAGTGCAGCTTTAGTTAACTGCCTCCCTAAGCCCCAATGTCATTATTAATTCATTAACATTAAGTAACATTAATTAATTAATGTTTCTAAAGTGTTTATCAAAGCACATTAGACCTAGTGGCCATTCATTTAAGATGATGAACAGAGAAAGACTGATTTGAACTTTCTCTTTTTTAGTGCCACAGTGAAAATACAGTAATTTTCAAATAGTAAAAACTAAAGCCTTTATTCTTTACTGGATCAATATCTTTTCACATCAATGGATGCTTTTATTGCTAACAGAAGAAACCTTGGAACTGTCTTTTCTTCCTGTTTTACAAAATTCGGTATGAAAATATATTTTTTATGACAAGCAGCCTAATAAGAGTCTCCTGAAGAAGATATCCTAAGAGATCCATAAAAAATCTAGGTATTACTGCCTCAGGAACAAACAGCTTACTTGCCTTAGGCACATGTACATAAGTACTCTCTCTTTCATTATTCCTAGATTATCTATTTTCCTGTAGAGAAAGAAAACCTCCACAACAGGACATAAAAGAACTGTCAACATGTTAAATAATTTCCTTTATTCTGACTGCAGTAGAAAGAGGCAGGTGCTCACAAAGCCTCCCTTATGCTGGCCAGCCAGCGAGGTAGAATCTCTCTTCATTGCAGGTAGCACAGGAATGGATAGGCTGAGGCCTGAGACTTAATCCTTGGCACCAGAGTTTTCATCAGAATGTAATACCAAATTATTACTAGCAAACAAATCTACCCATATCATTGCATGGTTCAGCTGCAGCATTTGTTCCAGCCACCTTCTAGGGCAATGACTGAGTAAAGTCTGGGTGTCTGACAGCAGTAACTCATTGAAGTTATTAACAGGTTACCATGACTAAGCAAATGAAATTATGAGCCTTCCCTAGAAATGTATAGAGAAAAATGCCCATCAATACACATAGCTCAAAACCAGTTACTTTTTTTTTTTTTCATTCTTTTCTTCTCCCCAAACAGAGGATGTGTTTGCATGCACATTTGTTCTTTGCCAAGAAAAGAGCCCTATCTCCCTAGAACACAGTGAGCTTGGCAGAATGCTTTGCCTGTGTCCTTCTCCCCTAATATTTAGGACCTTGTAAATGGTTTTAAACAGCTGATTGCTATAATTGCAAAATGGTGTCACAGAATGCTGGGTTGGCATAGTTACAAAATGAAAATAAGCCTAGTATTTGCATTTCCTTCAACAGTAATGCTCTCTGCATAGCCTACACATTTTATACTGTATGGTTTTGAGATATGGGTGCTAGTATAGAAGTTTACAAAGGAAAATAGGTTGAAAGTGTTAGTGCAACTGACCAGTGATTTGCAAATCTTAGATTTCGTTGATTGGTTGATGTTAAGAACTTTTAACAAGTTCATGTTCCTAAACCAAAGGGAACAAAAGCAAGAAAAATATATCTGAACTATTGAGCCCATACCTCATGTGTCCTAGCTAAAATAACTCCACTGTCTTTGATAAAGTTAAAAAAGAAATTACTGTTGTAACATAATTTAAGTAATTTTTGCAACCTTTCACTAAATATATGTACAGCTCAAACCTCCAACTCCATATTTCACTTTGTAGTCTTGTTGTAGAAAAAGAGTTCAGTGAATTATTCCAGTATTACTATAAATAAATTTGGAGGAGTAACAAACTTGCAAAAAATGTTTTTAAAGCAAGGTTTCGAAGAATTTCTTTCTGTTAAATAACATTATTTAAATAGGTCAAAACAAAGGAAAAGGAGCATAAATGACAATCTCAATATACAATTAAAATAGAATTTTAATTTTCTGATTCCAGAACACTGAAATAATGTGACACAAAAGTTTAAGTAGAGCTTTCTTTAAAATTCAAACTGGAAGAAGAAAGGAGTTTGAGGAACCAATGAGAACAACTAAAAAATGCATATCTATAGCTTCCTCCTGCTTATGTACCTAAGGTACATCCTTTTATGTGCCTGCCAGAAGGATTTGATTTCACAAAACAGTGTTTTCCTGAGTGATCTATTTTGGATGTTCTCTGCAATTTTCCAACAGCTTTATAAGAAATTCTTATGAAATCAAGTAGCCATTGTGATTCCTATTAAGGTCTGTTGGTTACACCCCTAATTTATTTCACACAGGATAAGATATTTTGCCTTTAACTAGATAGTCATCCAGTTATCTCACAATGTACCTGTGTAACTCAAGTATTTAGGCTGTGGCTGTGTAAATTTTCATAGGGCAGAAGCCAAAAAGCCTCAGACTCCTTCCATGCTGTTCCCATTGCAAAGCCAGAATTTGTGCCTATGGTTCAGCAGCACACATCCTTCTGGAAAGGAGCTCCTGAGGTTTTGGAGAAGTAACAAAGAGTTATTGCTGTAAATATCACTGTTAACCTGCCTAGAACATTCCCTACAGCAGGTAAGAGATAAGATCAGTTCTGCAATACCTTTTTGAAGACAGCACTGATAAAATAAGCAACAGGAAATTATCCTCCTATTCTTATGGGACCAGAAAGAAAAGAAAAATTAGGCTTGGCTGCACAGAGCCAAGAATCCTTCAGAGAAGATTTCCAAAGCACACTTCTCATCTGTATGCCTCCTCTGAAGACATACTGTAACCTTTTCTTTTTCCCTTAAAAGATTAGAGCTGTCCCTTCTGCTTTTAGAATGTGAATATACTACCATAAATGTGTCCAGTTGCATACAAATATTTACAGACACACACAAAGTGTCAGACTGAGCACATCCCACCAAGAGAAAACCACTGGGTCTTGGCCAAATGAAGGTGGAAACCCTGCAGGTCTCCCTGAATAGGTGCTGCCACAGCCTAAGGAGAACAATAGTACAAACAAAAGCTCAAAAAACAGAGTCAGAAATCAATACAAAAGAGGGACTTGGCCATTGAATATTGGATTTCCACATGACCCCACATTTATAAAGACAAGAAACAGTAATTGGAATACATATGACTTCTTTGTGGAGGTGTTATAAAACTATTAAATGATTTTTGTGTCAAGACCAGCTGAATACAGAAATATTTGTTACACCAAACAAATGTCCTCTTTTCCTCCCATCCTTCACTCCTGAAAAAAAATAATTTGTTCAGGAAAATCCTACAGACATCAAGCAGCAGAGGTTTTTTTGTGTTATGGAAGTGGAAATTTAGACCTAAGTTTGGTTTGTTGGGTTGATGGTTTTTAGGGTTTTTTTCTCCCACTCTCCCCAGTAAGGTGAATGCTTTTATGAAAGAATAAAGTGCAAGCACAAGAATATCTGAAGACCCCAGTGGGGGAGCTTATGGCAACTTACATTCCTTTAAAATTATGTGAGTATAAAACTGTTTATGATTTTTATCCTTACTCTTAATGTGGAAGTCCAGCACACAATAGGCCATTCCTTTAAATCATGGAAGTGAAATAAACTCAACAGGAGGAAAGTATTTACTTTAGGACTACGCTTATCCCCATTACTTTTTCAGGCCTTCACCTATTGTCTTCTCATTAAGAGATAAAATAAAATAAAATATTTTTCATCCCTGGAATATAGCATACGTTAAGAATAAAGATCATATTATAGCCAGGCCATTCACATAAAAGTGCATCCTATAACCTTTGATTGCAGTTTTTTATATGTTAGCCCCTGCCCATTAAATGCACCTGTCTGCATTTTCATAGATAAGACTCATAAAAAGCCATTGCACAGAAACATTATTGCTGAAACTCATGATTTAAAACAGGTGATTATTTTGATATATTCCATTTAGCATTGTAAAGCCTGTCTGCATCTCAGGAGCTGGTAATTGGCAGCAATTATCCACCTTATTAACTGTTATCATACAGGGAAAAAAAAAAAACAACAAAAAACACAGAAAAAATACATTCCCACATACATTGAACTTCGTGTCATAAGAAAATTAAGGCTGACATTCTTTATGGGATGAATTATTTATCTTTATTTGGGACACAATAAAGAAAAAACTAAATTCAACTACTTTATCCTGCAAAGCATCACCCATTTCAGGCACTGTAATTCATTAGACATATTTATCTACATCTTTAGCACTGTCTTGTGTCACTCAAAAAGTTTCAGTCTTTTGCTCACAGGGGGTTTGTATTACAGTTATTCCTTATTCAGGGAATATTGTCCATGTCTAGAAAGACCAGTAGTTTTCTCTCACACTTCTGATGAGGCAAAAAGCCAGCAATACTAGTTATTTTTGCCTATTTATATGCACCATTTACACTAGCATCTTTTAATAGAAGGATGCAGGATCAGTGAAATGTGCCAAATTCATTTAAGCGAGGCAACTCCATTCACTAAAATAATAAGCAAAACAAAACCCCATAGTTAATGTTCTCTATTTTGTTTAGGCAAATAAATCACATCACAAAATCCAGTCTAAATTAAGAACAAGTAAGTAATTCAGTTTAGATACAAATATACTAAGAATGAGGAAAAAAATTACATAACAATATAGCATTTAGAGAGATCTCTTACAAGAGAATTACATTAATATCCCTAAGCTACTTAAAAAAGTGATTGAATTTATCAAGACACAAGCATATTTCAAATTGAACAGACTTCCATCTGCACTACAGACTTTTTGTACCACAGCATTTCAAGTTGAGCATGCTACCACATGTGACTTTAAAGGAAAAACTGAAAATTAAAAGTATAGAGGACTCTTCAAAACTCCCTTCCCAAAACTGGATTGCATACAAAAGCAAGCTTCCAATAGGGTGATAGATAAACAAATGTTTTCACAAGTTTTGTCAGAACAACAAAACAAGAAGAACATCCATATTGTTCATCAACTTGTTTTGGTGGGAGAAGGAAAGAGATCCTTAAAGAAAATATAATTAACTTTTCAGAGTAATTTATTGCACTCATTGATCAATGAATGGAAAACAGAATGCTTGTTTTTGTACAGTTTTTAGAGTGATACAGTATTTTTGCAACTGAGAATTTTCTCCATGACATACCTATTTGTTAGTCCAACCAAACTCTACTGAAGTCAAGAGAGAGGCTATGTTGCTTTGAATGTTTGTTTTTTTCATATTTCAACACACAACTTAAACCAGCAAGTGTTGATAGTGCCTTTAATCCCCAAATGAACCTTTTTGTCAATACTGGTGCCTACAGTTTCTTTCCCTTTTATACAAGCTCATGTGAAACAGAAGAGACCAGCTATCACAACCTGGACTGCTGAAAGATTCCATTTATTTATTTTTACCTGTGTAAGTTCTTTCTGAAAAAAAGCTAAATCTGTTTAAACTTCACATTTTCTTATATTTTTCATTGTCGCTATTAGGATGAAGAATGAACAGCTTGATTTTCTTCAATTTGAGATTTAAGCACATCAATTAAGGCTTCAACCAAAATGACCATCAGACAAGTAAAAACAGTGGCAACTGAAATACAAGCAAACTTGTACTAAAGCCAAATTTGTACTAAATCTTGGGCAGCCAGACAGGCAATGGCTGTAGCACTTTTTTTAAGGCCAGAGCACTCAGCACATCTTGTCAGCTGAAGTGGCTATTTCATATCCAAACCATGGCCCTCAAAAATAAACTTACACTGAGTACTGGCTGCAGATATGATACCTGTAGTAAAAACTGTGCTTTAAAATGAAGGACTGGTAATGTTCAAAGTGGAGATGTGTGCTCTCAAGAGCACTACTCTGATTTATGACAAAGCTGCTGTTCCCATAACAGATCCTCTCCATAAACACTCATGACACACATCTTATCTACAGGAACTTTTTGCCTGTAATGGATCAGGATTAACTGTAAAAGAGCTCACTTGCTGTCTTAGGAACTCACATTTCATGGCAATTCTTTTGTAAAAGCACAGGTTGCTATCCAGTCTCCAACAGAAGAAAAAAGAAGGAAAAAATAGTAAAGAAAGCTTGCTTTCGGTGTTTCTTTTCCTTCTTTGTCAAACCAATGTACGTAAAGAAAATTTCCTGAACATTCAGAAGAAAAGCTTTGTTGCTTGAACGAGGTGATGGCATAAGAACAGAGCTCATCAGCAAGAACAGCACCGTCCCAGCCATTCAGCCCAGTTCAGAAAGGTGGGAGCTATGGCATGAGCAGCTACCTTCTCTATATGCATCCTGTTAAAGGACTGATCATCACAGTGAACATTAGACAACATTTATTCTGTAAACCTGCCCATTTCAGATAGAACCTCTGGCTATTAGCAAAGTATCACCCAAATCTATTTAAATTCCCCTCACAATCCTATGGATTTAAGGCTTTGTGTTTTTGCAGCTTCAAGGTAACAGAGGTGCAAACTTGTAATGCACACAAACCCTCCCAGCACAACCAGCTGGAAACTGGTTTGGGTTTGGCAAGAGCTGCTTGGGAAGCCACAGCAGCCACACATTAATGTCTCAAATTACTCACACTCTTGTGGACAGAAGAAACCCCCAAAAATCCATCAAGAAATGGAAACAACTGTATCTATGAGATCTGGGGGGGGGGAAATCAAATACTATAAAGGAAGTTCAGCGACTGAAACTGTTCTTAAATGCAGTTATTATGTATGAACACTGATAGAGCTGAGTTCTTCTGAACTGCAATTTGCATTAAAAATATGTAATTTTCACTTATTCTTGACAATTACTTAACTGAAACTTGTTTTTTTTCCCTAGGGTATGAGAAAGGAAATGTCACGAGTGTTACTATGAGTAAAATAAATGGATGACAGCATTAAATTCCTCTGTCTCCTCAGGTTCTGAATCATTATCAGGAATCCACAATAATTGCATTTCATTGTGCCTGACAGCTTTTATATGATACTTTTTTCTTGTTGGATTAGAGAAAACTACACACATGGGTTAACTGAACAATAAAGCAAATGTCTTTGAATACAATGAAAATTTCAAAAATTTAGGTAAGGACTCAGTAAGATATTAGTAAGAATTTTCTTACAAAGAAATGAAAAGAGAGAGAAGTTAATTGACACTCCTCAAATGATCCCAGGAAATTGAGGATACAACTTCACAACCCGATGATACTGTCAAGGGCAATATGAAATAGTGACAAAGCATTTTAGCATTCTGGGTTCAAGTCAAAACTCTGAGAAAATATTCCAGTAAAACACAACTGGTCTGTTTTTGAAACATGGCAGGCTGAGCTTCAAACATTAACAGAAGTCATTAGAAAAAAAAAAGAAAAAGGAAAATAATTACATGGACTCCTTGACAAAACAATCTGCAATCCCCAAGTTCCTTTCTTAGTTGTGATAAATCAATCCACAAATAAAGAACAAAGAAATAGTTTCTCAATTCATCTGGAAGCCTGGCAACACTATCAAGCACATGGAAGGTACAGATCTGTTGATAGCAAAGTTATAATTACCTACAAAAGGAAACACATCAGTGCTTAAGAAGAGCACACCCTAGGGGTTTAAGCTTATTTCTTCCTGCTGTCAGGGTATTAAAAGATTTATCATCCTATTTTGCAGCCTTTGTATCTTCCTTTAGTGATCACGTGCTGATATTCTGGACTGCTTCTCTTACCTTGATTCATCTAGCTTTAACAAACAAATGCACTGGACACACAAGGATGCAGTGATGCTGTCATTTCATGTTGGCCTAAGTACCCAGATTCCTTTTATTTCCACCTTTGATATTGATTCCAAAGCAGAAATTTTTGCTACATAGCAAAATATTTACACTCACTCCAGCTGAGGTTACACCTACTAATTCATGCAAGGACTTCATCTCAGTGTGTGCCACACTTAAGGGCTTTTAGAAGAAAAGACTGAAAATAAAGAAATGAGACCTCCTGAGTATTTTCTACCTTACAAACAAACAGGGGAAATAATAACAGAGCTGTCAGTAAAAAAAGCTGCATCCCTAATGCTCCTTGTAAAGACTTATGTTTAATCATAAAGAGTCTATGAAAAGAGACTAAGCAAGCCAGAGAAGCAACATATATAACTCGGAATATTTAGTGCTTTGATATCCTTTTGGAAAGCATGCCATTTCATATTGCTACAAATCCAGAATAGCTTCTTAAAGCTAAAAATATCCTGCTGTATGAGATATTTCAAGTATATTAAACACAGTTTGAAAGCATATCTTCTCCAAGAATAAGAATCCAATGAATATATATAAAGAAAAGTCACTGCCTCTTGGAAGTTCTAAAGCCCTCCAGCACCTCCTTTGGTGTGAGCAGGCAAAAATAGAAAACAGAATGTGTATTTTATGCTTATGTATTTATATATGTGTGTGTGTGCACATCCTGCAATAAAAAATACACAAAATTCAGCTTCAGCCTTGGAATGCAGAAAGCTCTGTAACTACCAATCAAGAATGCTTTGCTCTGTACATCTTCTAGAAGGTTGCTCACTTTTATCTAGATAATTCAGATTTCCTTACATAATTTTTAATGTTCTAAAGAATTTTTACAGGGCATTTATGTCTCCATGAAATATAAGCTAAATTTCTTACCTTTCTTCCTGCTAAAAGCACGATTCATGTTGAAAAATCTACCCAGACAATGATGCTTCTGGGCTTGGTTTTTTCCTACCCACTTCAACCTGCAGAACAACACACATAAGAAAACAGAAAACTCCATTATTATATTTGAAGTTCTATCTATCTTCATATTAAAAACATTGCAAATGATCTTGAGAATTCTGAAACAATTCCAAGAAAGCAGAGATGTGCTTTTCTGAGGAAGTAATTTCAGCATTAAGAAGATCTATGTTCAAAACACCCAGTGCTGCTTCATACAGAAAGAGATTTTAAAGTTCCTTTAAGCTGCTCTCCTGAAGATTTCAGAGGCACAGAGTAGGTGGCACTATACATATACAAGAAGACAAATACCACACACAAATAGGTTGGAAAGAAAGCTCGAAAATGAATGCTGACTGCAAGACTCCATAAAAACACTCAGTTCACATTTGCACTGCCCGGTTTTATGTCATTTAAGCTGTCAGATTATTTCAGCCTAGGCTTTCGTCTTCACATGGGCTTGACACTGGAGGAAAAAAATCATAATATATAGACTCTCCTTCACTCAGGGTCTTAATACTGATAAAATTGCCTTCTATCAGTGCTACTACATCCTTGCTTCATTTTTCCTCAGATTTTACAGTAATTTCTGAATTTTCTTCCCTTAAAAACATGGATCCAACTCAAATTCTTATGTATTTTTTGATTCACAATACTATTTTTAATGTTATTGTTTACCAACATAAAAAAAAAATAAAATCCACTACATCCAAAGCTATTCAACACCATCCCATTCTGCACTACACAGCTTTTATTTTTACAAACACATATAATTTCTATTACTACTTTTCATTCTGTTCAAATCTTCTAAGCAAAAGTTGCACCAGTGCTCTTTCTCTACTCTCCAAACAGTCCAGTTAAAGGAAAAAAAAGAATTAGGAAATCAGAACACTGCTATCAGATTACTTTTTTTCTAATCAACTAGAACAGTGCTTTTACTTTGAATAAAAACAAAACTTAGGCCAGTATTTCAAATGTCAGCATTAAGATGACAAATTCACTTAAGATGCTTTACGCAGCTTGTGAATGCTTCTTGTGGTGCTCACCCCTTTTTTTTCAAGTAAGTTCAATACCAATTAAAACATTATATCTGAACTTCCATGTAAATATTTGATATTTTTCCAATTGGAACACATAGGAGATTACAGCTAGGAAAAAAACCCCAAAACCAAAAGAACCTCAAAAAAAACCCCAAAACCTCAATTTTATTTTCCACTAATCATTGATGCAGTAGTACTACTTCTCCACACAGTCCTGTGAGAATAAAGGAGCAATCTCTATTTACTTAAACTCACATAGCACCCTGGATATAAAATCAACCATTTATTCCTTAAAGCACATGTACCAGATGACTGTTTCACAGATTTTACTGAGCACTTCAGAAGGGAGGGCACAACACAATAAGGCCAGGCAGGAGTTATCCAAGCAGTTTCCACGGCATGATTTCAGTGCCTCACCCAGCCCCACAGCCATCCCCTGCACTCACTATCACCAGCAGCACATGGAAAGCTCTGCATACACAGGGGCAGTGAAACCAATGAACACCCATGGGGGCTCTCACGTCCTAGGAATGGTTTTAGCAGCATCCCTGGAAAGGGCAATAGCATTGCTGGGGGGATTCCAACACAAAACAGTGTCCCCAAAAGCTGAGAAGGCACGAGTAACTCTCCTGACAGGGCAGGCACAGTGTGGGCCTTTCACCAGCTTAAGTCAAGACAATCAGCTCAGCTGAAATAAAGTAATAAGGAAGAAGATGAGAATTTCAGCTTTTTAAGCAACTACTAGCGTGCTTAGCTTACAGGTTTAACACAGGAATCCCATGAGATATGCTTAGGATATATAAGCAGTAGCACGACTTTGTTCAGGGTGTTCACCCTCATGGATTATCAAAGTCAGTTTTGAGTTAAAAACCACCTTTCCCCTCTAAGACACCTCTGGCAATTGTCTTGCACAGCACCAGACCAAACACTTTAGTTCTCCTCCATGATGGGATCATAACATGGCCTTTTTTGGAATGCCTTTTTTGGTGTATTCCTGTCCTCATCCAAGAGACTGTTAAGGAACATATTTGAGATGGTTACTGCATAGAGCATCTTCTAAATACAAACTCTGCAGGCACATCACAGGGCAGCTGGCTGGCCACATTTCTAGAGATCACCATTCAAGTATTTTGTTTAAAACACAGTGTAACTAAGAGTATGTCACTTCCTCATGAGCAAGGATATATTACCATTGAAGTAACCTATGCTAATAAAAGCCAAATTTTATTGGCTACTTAGCCAAAAATGGGCAGTATTGCCAAAACTACGTTCATTTAAATTCCAACAAAACTTCAGTAGAACAAAACACAGATGTGGTTTAGGAAACAAACAATATCAAAACTCTTCATCAGTGTACTTCCACTTCACACAGAAAATGTTATTAAATAGGGAAACAGAATTAGCTACGTGTAACCACATTTACAATTCCCTCAAACTCTGATATGAAAAACAACATCATCCTCCCAGACACTGAAAAAGCAGATGATTAAGTGCTCCATAAAATTTTGCTATTTACAAAAGACCAAGCCAAACACCACAAGGTTCATTTCAATCTCCTCAGTGGGGCTTGGAGCACAAGGGTGTTTTCAGGCCATTGTACACAGCACTGGTAAGTTTCCAATCAGGAAAGCAAAGTTATGTTTAGACAAATCTGCAATATTTTTGCTCACAATATTCCAGTGACAAAGAATAAAACTCAGGAGCCAGCCAGCTGTTCTCTGGTAATGGAAGGTAGATGAGGTTTTTTGGGCAGAAAACAGTTGAGCTTCTGACTAATCTCAGCACACAAAACCACTGAAACAGACCCATTGGTCAAAAATTTGTAAAAAGCCAAAAGGAAGGCAAGTCAAAGCCTCCCATCCTGGTGCAGGGAGCCCTGTGCACAAGGGAAGAGTCCTCCCTATAAACCACTTGACTTTCAAGGGTAAATCAGTTGTAACAATCAGAGGCATTAGAGAATAGCAATGTGGACCAAGCCATTCCATTACTCATCACTCAGGAAGACACACCTAGTTAAAAAATGTTTCTCCACCTTACTCCAAAGAGTTTTCTTCAGCTTTGTCCAGAAACCAAACCCTACTGGGAAATAAAAAAAACCTGCACAGGATTTCACAAAACAGTTAACTGAAAAAAACGTGAGGAGTTCTGACAGGTACAAACTAGAGAAAATCTGGGTAATATCAGGTTATTTCCTTCAGGACAGAGGTAAAAGAAACAAAAAGAAAAAAGAGAAAAGGCTTAGAAAATCATCTTCTTACACTAAAATATTTCAACGACAGACAAACACCCTGAGCAGGAGACATGACACCCACAGTCTGAACACTGACAGGGCATAAGTCCAGGGAAGGTGAGTATTTAAGCTGTCATATGAAACTTTCAACAGTCACAGAGAAAGCAAACACCACCTCCTTTTTTCTTCACTGTCATTAACCCTTTGGTTTGCACGGTGGGCTCCTGTCACAGCAAGGAGGGAACCTCAGAACAGCAAGGGATGCAACAACAAGTGGCCTTGGTGGCTGTGGTGATGGCTGGTATTCGGACTGGGGAGTGCCAGGGTGGCAAGATTTGAAGCTGAGATTACTGAGTAATTACTTTTTAACACTGACAGTGATGTTGGTGGCTGTCTCCTCTGCCTGATGCAGCAAAGGCAGTGAACAATGAAGTGGAGTGGCAGACTTCCAGCTGCCAGCACAAGCTGCAGCCCTCCCTGCCTGCTGAAACAACACTGCACTTCCACACAGGCGCCTTCACACGCCTGCAGGCTCCTTCAGAATGCTGGGGTTTGATATGTTTTCTAAATTTAGAGCTGTCTCAGACGAGCCAAGAGAACACACTTAGGAAGGGAAAGAAACAAGCCATGAGTGGAATTCATCTTCTTTGTCTCTTACTTCCTCTTAGAAATATTCCTGAGGACTTATTTGGGGTTTCCCCCCCATGTCCAGTCCCTTTGAATGGGATGGGCTAGGACAATTACCTGGTCTGAATCGTTGATTTCATACCACTTTTTCATTACACAAATAATTAGAACAAAACCACCACAAAAAGTCCAACTTGCACCCATCCACTCCCTGTAATAAAAAATCCAAGTCCAATCTGTCCCTTCCCTCTCATACACATGCAGATTCCCTACAAAGGCAAATTTAGCTTCAGAAGACATGAAGATTCAGACTCTTCCCCCTCTCAGCCTTTAAAGCATACTGGGTAACATTCCTTACAGAATGGAGCACAAAATGTCTTAAAGCCTGTTTCAAATGGGCTGCAGCACACAGGAATGTGTGATTCACTGTCTTGAAATGAAACTTCAGCTTTTAAAGTTATTTCTGAAGGAGAGATGAGAAACTGGAATATAATAACAGCTTTGTAAGTATTTTTCTGATTTAGACCAAAACTCCATTAGAATTTTGGTCTAAATCTTCTAATATTAGAAAGTATTGCCCCAATATGACATGGGGCATAACAAATGAAGTAATTTATGATAATGCAAGACGGCATTAAGTAATGCACAAACACAAGTAAACATCTTAATATCAGGAGGCACTTTTCCTTCCTTTTGTATGAAGGTAACTGAAACACTACCTTGTCACAACCCTTTTTCCTCTGAAACAGTAAAATCATTAAAAAAGGACAAATCAATGCACATATTTTGGTGCAGACACAAACTTGCACTGTCATGCTAGAGAGGCAGCAAGCACTTTCAATCATGGTTATGAAAACACCCATGCCCTTTATGTTTATAAACAATAGTAGAACAGTCTGTGGGACTGTAGACCACAACAGCATTTAAATAGAATTTAGCACAACAAAAACTTGCAGGAAAAATAACTCAAAACCAATACTGCTCCATGGGCTTCACCAAAATTGAAAATCTTTCTGCCAGCTGAAGTTCTTGGCCTACGCTTGTGCTTTACAATTCACAGAAGCACAAATGGAGTATAAAGGAAAACGTTTGGTCACTGGAAAAATTTACTTTTAAGGTTTTATTCATCATCACATTTTCAAAAACATTAGCCAGAGCCAAGTGGCAGCCATAGTTTGCTCCTGAGGTGAATCTGCAGAAATACAAAATTACTTGCAGTTTTTCAACTTTGCAGAGGATGGGGCAGGGCAAACTGGTAAAGAGTTGGTCTTCTATCTAAAATTCCCATCTTCCCACCACCAAAGCAGGCAGTGCTGTTGAGATGACAGTATTCCCAATGGGACAGAGCCCAAAGAGCTCTGCTGGCTCTCAAGCCTGCAGCCAGGGCACCGTGTGAGTGAAGTGCCAGAGGTGTCACTGGGGCTCACCTGGTGTGAGTGAAGACAGAAATGATCTGGGCAAACACCAAAACAGCCACAGCCCTAAAAAGGAGCTCACCTTCCAAAATACTGATTTTCCTTCTGTGAATGGAATGGGCAGGAACACCCCAGTGTGAAGGTTGAAGACCTTGCTGTGGTCTGACTGAGATCACCCTGCTCTCTCCAAGCTCCTGGAACCACCAGGAAAGTCTGAGAGTCACACATGCCCTAGATTTTCTTTCCCCTCTCTCAAGCAGTATAAGGCTAGTACTGTTGTGACAAGTGCTTTCCAGCCCACAGCAAGAAGTCTTTCAGACTACAGGTAAAGTATTTCTCATGCAGTACATCTGCCAAAAAAGTATTTGCAGAAACCAAGGACAAGCAGACAGTAGTGTTTTGCTACAAATATCAATATTAAAGAGAGGCCAGGAAGAGGAAAATCTATATGAAACTCATGCATTTCATAGCAGGTTTCACAAAACTTTTCTAGGTGATTTTTTACTCTTCCATTTCTTAAAATAATCTGTTCCTTTCAATAGGAAAAAAAATTAAAACAGAGGTGAGTAAAAAGGTGACAAGGGAATATCACTCAGCTGACAGAAAAAACAATTCCTTAGGCAAGGTTATCACTAACTTTTGTTTTACAGCAAGAAGAAATATCAACATCAATAAGTATAACAAGAATAAACTTCAGTATTGAAATAGAACTACCAAGGAAATGTGTTTTAAAATTATTATGAGCACCAATAAATCCTCAGACAAGTTGATAATGAAACAACCTTTAAAAACCCCAGACAAATAGAAAATGTACTTGTTCCACAAAAATAGTTCTCCAGATATCTTTTAAAGGATTAAGAACAATGTAATTTTATAACAATATTGCACTTCTCAGCATATTTACTTGTATACAATTATTTTTTTATTATGCTTAATTATGCAGATACATATTAGTGGATTACATGACTCATTGAGCAAACTGAAGTTTATACTGCCCAAACAAAAGGAGTCATTTCAAACACAAGAGCATCCTCTTCTGCAAAAACCAGTTATTTTATTTGGTTCATTATGACAAAATAATTGTAACAAGATATAAGAGGAGCCTTCTTTTTCCTCCACAAGCACCAGTGAGTCAAACACAAAGGATTTCAGTCTTGTCAGCCTAATTCTTACTCCACTGTACAAGAAGTTACAAATGTCAGCTGCTCAGAGCCAGCAGAAAGGCTTTGTGTGTATTCTCTCCCAAGGAACTCAGACACGTTCATCAGCTTCCAAAGGACAGACAGATGGCAAACATCTTGCAGACAAGAGAATTCTGTATTTCACATCCCATTAACCAATTGATCAACTAGATGGAATCAGAACAAGATTTCTCCCTGTCCCACTGCTTTCAGATGGATGATGGAGCACCTGGGGAGCTTTGTGTTTTTAACAGCAACAGAGTTCATCACTGGGGTCTACCACAGACAGATAAACACAGAACAGCTCGTAAAAATAAACCAGTTCTGGTGGAAGGGATAAGGGAACACCTGAGCTTTTCACTCACAGGAGGAGTAATTTTTCAGAACTTCACACAGAGTCCTTGCTCAAAGAGATAGGTACAGTCAAAAGAAAGGGATTCCCTGACACAGAGTATGGTTACTTCTATGCTGGCATCACTGTTTCTCCTCTGGAAGAGCTGATTGCTCGACAGAAATCTGGAGAACCTATTTATTTAATTACTGGCAGATGATTTTCAAACCCTCCCTTGTATTTCCTTTAAGGGGGAGGGAATGTATTTGAAACTTTCAGGTCTCGAAACAGCAGCAAGTTTTTGTTAACCTGAATTTTTTCCAATTATGTTTACTGCATTCATTCCATTTTCATAATCACATTGTAAAAAGTGCTGCTGACAGAAAAGGCAGAGACCAAAAGACTCATTAGGTATTCTGAAGGTAAATCTCCAAACAAAGCACGCCAATTTTAGAAAAAGGTTTAGATCCACTTAGAGTAAAAACTCATCATATTTAGCAGATCTGTTACAGAGGCACAAGAGTTTAACAAAAGCCATCATTTTTCTCCTCTACCAAGGTATACTTGGCCAATCCTGAAAAGGGCAGCAGACAGACCAGTGTGCACAAATGCTCAACAGGTCCCAGAAGACCACTTCACGTACTTCCCTCAATGTGCATTAACCTTAATTGAAGTTCAAAAGCTGATTACTGACCTTCCAAAGATGATTAAGATGAACTGAAAACCCCAGATGTCGCTTAGACAAAAGCAACCAAGAAAATTCTGGGTAGGTACCAGGGAACAATCTGCAGGAGGAGAACGAGAAGAGATGTGCATTCATCTCCCCACATATGCTCCCCTATTTTCATTACTCCTGTACAGCACACACTAGGTATTTTCTTTGCTACAGTCCTCTCAATAGACTCATTCCAATTTATTATAAATGCAAAATGAAAAATGTAATCACCTTTTCCTCAAGGGATTCCAAATGGTTTCCTAAGTCTCTGAAATCAGTTGGGTTTCTTTTCTTCTGACTGTAAAAGCTTTGGGGCTTCTTGTTTTTATTGGGTTATGTCTTTAAAGTAAAAGATTGATACAAAATTAGCAGAGATCATCTTCTTATGGAAATGAGGCATACAATATGATGTCATTGTTTACATCTAATTTATCTGTAGGACTGAAAGTCCATACTTTTATACTTTAATCTGGGATCCCTTGTCCCACAACTGTCCCTCAAAGGAGAACCAGAACCCTGTATAAACTCTAAGCATACAGACTGCTATGCAGGCTATATATGCTGGCTTTCTTGTCTTGTACAGTCCAACTCCTACCAGCATTCAGCTCCAATGCTAAAGGTTATATGATAAAAAAATCACTATAATAAAAAATTAATAATTTAGTTTCTCATAATCAATTTATTAAGATATTACATACTTCTGAAACAATGACACACAAAAGTGTCATTCATTTAACAAGAGTTTAAAAAGTGTCATTCACTTTACAAAGACTTAAAATCCGTGATACTGAACACAATCCCTTCCTATTAAAATCAATAGATTTCTCATTAATATTAATGTATCCCAATTCCTTGCTTTAATTAGTTAGCCTCAAGGACAGTATTAGGTTTTATTTATACAGATCAGATGGGCTTTATTAAGTGATTTCAACAGTTTTCAAAACTGAGGAAAGTTGGCAATATCCACTTTCTCAGTTGTCCTAAATGAACCTCTGAACATTACATTTCTTTAGCTTATCTGAATACAGTCTGAAGAATCCAATCATTTTGGTAAGGTTGTGGCATGAAGTTAAAAGCACAGATATCAAAGTGACACAAAAGCATGAGAACCAAAATCATATTTATGACAAATGAATCTCATCTCTGTCTTTCAGGTCCAGTGTATATTCAAATAGCTCATTATAGTATCTATTCAGGAGAAACATTCAGGTTTTGCACACCATTACAGTCATTACTAAACCTATTTCAAGATTTTGGCGAGCAATCCATCCTAGAGCAATTTAGTGAGAAGTACTGAAATACAGACTAATACATAGGAGAGTTTCCAAACTAGCAAGTGCTAGCTGTATCTCCTACTAACATTTGGGACCAAGGAGAACATGTAAATTTTTAAAGAGAGGTCATCAGACTGAAACTCATCATTGGACTGAAACTCTGATCACATCACACACAGAATGGTACTGGCTGCTGGGGACTGGGACAGATCCAGTCCCTGCTCCAGTTAATACCCATGTAGTTGAAATATGCTGCAAGTCATGTTCACAGTGTGTTCAGCTCACAAAGTTTAAAACCCTCAGTGAAGCAACTTTAATATTTGGTTATGAAAGACTGCCTTGTCCCACATCCTTTGCAATCACCCATCCTATTAAACCACTACAAACAGCAAACTCCCTCCCTGGGCAGGCACCAGTCTGGGCTGAACCTCCACAACCAGAGAAGAGAAAGAAATAGAGAATCATCCTCCAAAGTATTGGGAGGTGATTAAGGTAACTGCTAACACCACATTCTGTGGCTGATTGCTAACTTAATGACTGAGTGCAAAAGAAGAGGGACATGCAAAGGTACTAACACCTGTCATGTTTTCAAAGAATGAAAATTTTAAGCTACCCTCTTGAAACCTGTGGGGAGTGGGAGCACAGGGAGAAAAGGGGAAAAAAAGCGCCCCAAAACAACAAAAACCAAAATCAACACAAAACACCAAACCTCAAAGATAGGAAGTACAATGTTTAAAGAAACAGAAATGAACCCTCATCAGAGTTTCATAATGAACAGCTTAAATGCCTGTTCCAGACATTTATGACTTTTTTTTCCCTTTTTTTGTCTACAGATCTGAGCTATCTAGCCTGGTCTGTGGCTCTGGGTACAGTGACTAGATTTGCAAATACTGAAGTAAAACTAAGATAGTTTCACAGCACCTCAGTCATCTAATAAGCTTAAGCTTCACTACCAAGATTTCAAGAACTCAGTGTATGAATTCTCAGTGTATCAAATGTCTCCCCTATTGAGTGAGATTTTCAAATCTATTTGTGCAGGTGAAGACTACAGGCTAACTGAACTTAAACTCTGCTCATCCATCCCTACCAGCTGGCACCTGAGCACCCAGAGCTGCCCGAGTTCCTTGGAAAACACAGCTGGCAGGGCTAACAGCTCCTCCTGCACTGACAGCACAGCTCCTCCAGCACTCACCAACCCTCTCATGACACCCTGGCAACACACAGACAGACACAATCTCCTCCTACAGTTATCAACACTTCTAGGGCAAACCACAGACCACAAAGTGCACTCATGCACTTGAGAAAATGTTTTTTTCAAAAGCCAAACCTAAGAATCACCTGATGAAACAAAAGCAGGACCATCAATGTGACACTGCAGCCTGTATCCCACAATTACACCAAACCACGTGCTCATCTCCCCTGCTCATTCCCTCAACAATATACATTGGCATTGCTGATGTTATGAATCAAGCTATTCCAATTTCTTAAGTTACTTCCAAGACAAATACATGCAAACTACTGGTAGGCACCAAAGAAAATTAAATTACTTGATGTTTTGGATTCATATACAAACATAACTTCACAAACATTGTGTCAGTACTACTTTTTCAAAAGCCTCTCATGTTCCTGTGTACAGTCAAAAAATGACAATTCAAGACAGCAAGCTGTGCATTTCTTCTGGTATTTATGTCTTTCACAGTTCAATTCAAAAGAAATAGCTAGGAGTACTGAAAAAAAAAAACAACCTAAGCTTGTGTACAATTACCATCCTAAACAGCTTGCTTCTAGTGCAGTTGCAATTTGTTTTGGTAAAAAATGAGCACAAAGCTAATAATTGAGAAATGCAGAAACATATGAGGATTTCTTTAACAGGGAATAGTCATTACAGGCCGGTTTTATAAACACACTGCTCAAATACATCCCATGTTTAGCTACAGTTTGCCACACTTGGCTAAAACCCATTCTGTTTTAATAGAAAATTTATGCAAGAAAACTCAAGCAAAGCTCATTCTTCTTTGGAAATTGCTTTACTACACTGGCACATATATGTGCACTCTCCACTGTCTCCTGCAGGTGGACAAAAAGGACTGCTGCTGAATTCTTGCATCTTGTACTCTGCCTTTAAAACACAAAAAGAGGCAGCCAAAGAACAGCAGCACTGAAATCACCAGAGAAAAACCTTCTTTCTTGAAGCAAGAATCCTCAAGGTAAATACCAATGTAAACTGCAACACAAATTTCTATCTATAAAGAAAAAAAACATGAAGAAGAAATATGGGGAGGGAAGAGATGAAAATAAAAGTTATTAAGTAGGAGTTTCCTTGCAAACTGAAAGCATAAAGCATTATTTAAGCTAGGAGAGAAAATAACATGTGAAAATACATGCCTTGAGAAACTGAAAAGAAACTGAAGAGGAAGCAATGTTGGAAGCTGAGAGGACTGGAGCCATGAAGTACTACAGTGTATTTGTGGACAGAAATTCCCCATATCTCTGCCAAACCTCTGCTCCTCTTTCTTCACTCTGTTCACTCTGTTTATGACTGTGACTTGACAGAAGTAAGTATTCCATCTTTCAAATGGCCCTAGCTGACCATCCAAGCTGAAATTAATCTGTTTGATATCGAGGGCAGCTCATACCCTCTGCTGTTCATCTATGAACAGGGGAGAGTTCACTCATGCAAGGTCCTGGACAAATGATACTCTCATTTTTCATTTAAGAAATTTAAAACCAAGAGGTTCTCCTCCAAATGTCTGGAATAAAAGGAGGAGCAATTCACCACCATACCTATAAATCTGCTCAACTATCTGCTTTAGGAAACAAGCATTTGCTATTCCACTTTCTTCACCTAATTGTAGCTATTGTGAAACTTTGGATGAATTGTGGTTTTATTGCTAGTTTATGATATTAATTATCACATAATATCTTGCCTGCCACTATTTAAAATATAACCAAGATAAAGATCCTGCAGACTGGTCTGAAAAAATGATACAAGTACAGGCTTGACCTCTTACAAAGCTTGCTGGCAAAAGGATGGCACCTTTGAAAGTTTTCCACTTTTTTGGCCAAGGCAAAAGGGAGCAAAGACATGGACAAAGCAGTAAAAGTTAGCTGGGTGTCCTCTCTTAGGTGACTCCTCATGAGATACACAGTTCTGCCCTGAGCTCTCATCCACAATCACCTTCAGCTCTATCTCACATCTCACATTAAACAGGGGGGCTTGGGGGTGTTTTTGTACACAGCTGTATTCCAGCACTATGTCCAAGTTTTCCAGCACTGAATATTCATTCACATGAAAGCAAACCTTTGCTTTGCTCAGGGTCATGAACAACCTCACTTGTGACATTCACATCTATTGATCTGCCTTGTTTCATGAATACGCCCTCACAATATGTTGATCAAAATCATAAAGTGATATTTCATCGCAAGGGAAGATCTTCACTTTTCATCTCCAAGTCAAAATTATTTTTTTACTCATACAAAGAATCACGCTTTGACACTTGTTTTTGCTTCTCTGTATTGTAATAGCTTCAAATCGGTACATTTTCAAGGCTCAAAAAGTCAGTAATCAAGTCCTACAGAATTTCCTTGGTGATAAATGGAAAGTTGCTGGCAGACACTGCTACCTCCCTTTGTAGAAAAAGTTAATTTTGAGAACTATCTTTATTCAATAGACTACTAGCCAGAGATCTGTGCATCTTCATCAGCAAGAGTTAATCAGCTCCATTTCTGCTGTTAAAAAGATACCTACCTGTCAGCATCCAAATCTGAGCACAAAGGATGACCGTGAGTACAGTCCAAGGTGTATAACAAAACAGGCTGGTGATATTGGCAGTAAAAAGTCAGTCTTATCACGTTATCAGGAATATTTTTACAAGCAATAAAATCCACTCTCCAAAGCAAAGAAATAAAAAATTATAGACTTGTCTTTGAATTTGTAATAAATTACTACTTTGACTCAAGGTTACAATTCCATGTTTTATCTTGTACTTGTCAGTAAGCCATTATCTGTGCAATTAAGATGGCTTATCTGATTAACAGAAATTCTCTAAACTGCAGTAAATCATTTTTCTAAGGTGAATAGCAATTGACTTACTAGAATATCACCTGGCTCAGCTATCAGTCCTTAAATATCCATAGAGCTGCCATTATCACAGTATTTGACACCTTCTTTAATCACATAATAAAGACTCACCTGCCTTCATTTGATTTTATAGATAGGAGGGCAGAGACACAGAGCCTGATGTTCAGAAGACGTTCCTGCCACCGTTTAGCATTCAGGGATAAAATCATGGAGAGACCATATTTACCAGCATGTATGAAAATGCAGAATCAAGAAACTGGAAACACACTCAGTGTTTTGAGTGAACACCCACAAAGTAAAACAACCAAGAGGTACAGAAGAATATTCAGAGGCATGTTTTAATTTTAACTCCTCAGCAGAGGGGAGGAATAAATGGAGTTTTAAGACTGGCAGCTTTAGATGAACACTTGTTCAGGGATCTCTTGGAACGTTGTGTGAATGACAATTCAAAAGCACAGTGCCTTAAGTGAGGGAAAACTGCAAAAGCACCGATCCATGGCATTTATTTAAAAGTGGCAGGGAACTCTCCCTAGATCTATGGAACAGCACAGTCACCCTTCAGGCTGTCACCCCACCCCAGCTGCTGACACTGCTGCCAGTGCCACAGCAGCACTCTGGCACAAATGCTTTTTAAAGAGCCTTGCATATTAATGTCCAGTATAGCAGAGCAAGCACATGATAATGGACATGCCAGAGAGCTACTGTCAGAGCAATGAGTCTGCAAAAAGCATTAAATTCACCCAGGAAAATAAAACCTTCTCCAACAGCAAGGGATGCAGGCAGATTAAGGAAGAGGGCCTGTGACAGAATCCCTACTTTCCACTGCAGAGCCATGAACAGCAGAAGCTAAAGATTTAATTTTAAATATTGTTAGTCTTCAGCTTCCTGATTTTTTAATCTTTTTTTTTCAAAATGCTTTTATTATAGGTGTAACAAACTTCAAAGAAACACTTCAATGTTTTTTCCAAAAATGTCCTTGTGTCCCTGTTAACACAGCAAACCTTTATTTTATGCATCATTGAAACATGACCTATTTGAGTATTCAGGTCTGATAACTTTATTTTTTTTAACAGACCAAAACTTTAATGTTCCTGTCAAAGTAGATTTTGGTTAAAATTTAGAAATATTAAAAATACATTTATTTAGAATTCCCCTTTGGTAGGGTTTTTCATTTTCATCTCAAATCCTGTAGTGACTTTAAAAATGCAAAACATAGATGTTTTAAAGAGTATATATGTTTAGAGAGGCAACTAAGTAAATTTTTATTCATTGCTAAATCATTTATCAAGTTTTTGAGTTGTCAAAGTAGAGACTTACTCCCAAAACACCCACATGTTAGATCACACTGTTTGTCAAACATTTGTAAGGCTAGCTGACCTTTGTGTTTCTGCTCCAGGAGCAGATGAAAGTGCCCCAAATACCAAAAAAAGTTAATAAAAATCAGAAAATAAGGTTCCAGAATGTGGAAACATCAGTCCTAATAGATCAAGGCCCTTGAACATGCTCTGAGGAGCTCCAGCCATCCCACTCCTGCAGTACAACACTGTTAAAGATGAGCACAAAGCAGCAACTTCCTACAAAAGGAAGTAATCCAAAGGAGGGCAAGGGCCCTTTACTGCTTCAATACTTATCTTAATAGTAACCTTGTTCTAATTTAGTTTGGATACTCCTGTCTGCAAAGGAATAAAACTGCCTTGAAACCTGGACTGAAGTCATAAACAAAGGTGTAAATTTTCCAGTTCTGGAAGTAAATGACATGCAGTGATTTATAAACATGAAGCAAAACACACAAACAATGGGAGAATAAATAAAATATGAATTACAAGACAATACCTTCAGTCTTAACAAGAATATTGTGTTTTCATACCAAACAGAGAAATGTAATTATTTCCCTCTCTCAAGAGGAACAAATAAAAGACTGCAGTTCATCTTTTTCTCCAGGAGGACAGGAAAAAATACACCCCCTTCCAAACTTGTTAGAAATGTGAACTGTGGGGAGAGAGATCTTAAAAATAATGTAATTTATAAATGAAAATAAACAGTGGCAACAGATTGCATTTGGAAGTTGAGAATGAATATTTCATTTCATCATTTAACCAGTGCCAGACAAAAAACCATGACCTGATAAACAATATCTGCAATGCAAAGCCATGGAGCTGCTGACCACAGACGGATTGCCTTGGACATGGCTCAGAAATAGGGAAGAGGCTTGCAGTTAAAAACCAGATTGAGGGTTAGCTAGAGGGCAGCTGTAACTCCTCTGCTTACATCTTTACTATAAAGGATAACACACTACAGAACTGTCTCACAAACCCATTGGAGGTAGCCTCTGATACTTTGATTCATTTCCTTACTCCTAGAAAAAGTACAGCTCAATAAATGCAGCAAGTGCAAGCCACCATGTATTTCTAATAAAAAAAGGACTAAAACAAGCAGTTTTGAGGAGCAGAATGGAATTAACCCAGGTAAGCACTGAAAGAGAGAACAGGCACATGATGGGGATGTGGATGGATGGGATGATGGGATTTCTTCCAAACACCCTTCAAACAGTATTTGTGCTTTGGGGAGGAGAACTGGGAAGAAAGACAAATACAGGGACAAAACCCATCAGATTTTTGTTTGTTTGCTTTTTTAATCACTGATTATCTGTCTTCAGGCTATTGACAGGCTTTTTTGGCAACCACTTCAGACACACATCTCCTGGAAATGGTCATGGCTGGGACATCTTTTCATTCCTTGTGTCCTGCATAACATCAGCTGGGCTATTCTGCTCAATTACAGCAAATTGTAAAGATGCAGGAGGGCATACAAAAGCTTTATCAACTGCATCGTGGAGATTCCCTGACACTTCTGAATGACAGAGGACATCCAGATATTGATGAAGCCCTTTCAGGAGAGGCCTCTGTTCTTACGGTTATTTAAGTTAAAAGGGATAAAGCAGCTAGAATTACATCTCAAACATACCTTAAACTAAAGGGTAGTTTTACTTTGACCTTACATATTATGGCAAAAGGCACTGCAATGCACACATTTATTTTAATAATACATCAGAAAGTTGGAGATAAAAATGTTTTTAAATTATATAACTGCTCAACTTTAAGAGATGCTAAAGCCTAATGCTGAACTAAAAATAACAATAAAGCAACCTAGATGCAGGTTTAAAAAAAAAGATAATTGCCCATAAAGAAGAAATTAATTAGAGATGTGGCAGAATCTTCACCCCCTGCAAACTTTCCAAAGTTTAATGGCCCTGTGAAAAGGAGTGACTCTCCCAAATGGCAGGATGCCTGTAGGAAAGGTGACTGCAAGAAGCTCAAGGTAAAGCACTGAACAGACCTGGAAGACATTTTACATTCTGAATCACTTGGCTGCAGCCTTGCCTGGCTCCTTGCCCACACCACAGGCAGTAAAGGAACCAAGACAAAGCAGTGCTAAAACCAGTCTGGCGGCTGGGGAGGCAGAGATCCAGCAGCAGACAGAAAGCAGGGATGGGGGCAGCTCTGCACGCACAGCAAAGCAGAGAAACACAGCTTTACACAAGCAGGTCGTGGTTAACAGTATGGAGCACACAGATTTTTATGGCTGCACTGGAATTCCTGTCCCCTATAAACAGAATCCACTTCTGAATCAAAGAAATTAAACACACATGACAAAAGCAGAAAACCAAAATCAAGATATGCGAATACCTTGCAGTTAAGACTGGATTTCACTGTGGTTTTTGTAGGCTTAAAGATCTATAGGAAAGATTTTCAGAAGCCAGACTCTGTAAATAACAACTCTGCCCACCTACTTGAACACCATCTTCATATATTTTGCTCAAACTCAGAACAGCATTCACATTCCCTACACAAACGTTTTTAACTGCTTTAAGGGAAAATATCTTTTGAATGTACACACTTATAAGTTATACATGCTTATTATTGCTTATTAAAACATACTACTTCATGTTTTTCCTGAGTGGGAGGAGACCCACAGGAATTATTTAGTCCAACTTCTGGCTCTTCATGGAACAGCCCCAAGAATTTCACCATGTGTCTGAGATAATTGTCCAAAAACACTTCTTGAACTCAGGCTTGGTGCTGTGGCCACTTCCCTGGTGAGCCTGTTCCAGTTCCCAACCACCCTCTGGGGGAAAACCATATCCAACCATGACCCATCATTTTAGTTATCACCCTAGCAAAGAGAAGTTTTTGTACAGTTTTGACTCCTTCACATCAAAGTACAGATACTTCAAGAAACCGAACAATCTAGATGGTAGCTTCTGTTTCTTTAAAAACTTTGTTAATGCACATAAATTACTCACCACCTCAGGCTGAAAACCTGCCATTCAAATGCTGCTGATCTGATGTTACTGTATCATTAGTCATGTAATAGTTTTGCATTTGATTTAACACACTTGTGGAGCACTTGCGCTCCTCGCTGCCTTCTGTCCAAACATTTACTCCTACTCCTCCTGCCTTTCTGCACTGGCACAAGCAGCTCCTGTAAGGAAAACTGTGCAGGAGAAAAGGCACAAAGCCCTGCAGAAAATGATGTTGAAGTTTTCTCCAATCACACACTACAAAAAGCAAGGTCTGACAACAACCACTGGAAAGCAGAAGAGCAGCAGGACTGTCTCTGCCACTCTGCTGTGTGCTGTGGCACTGAACTGGAAATTCCAGCCCCTGTGGACATCAGAAATCTTTCAGTAAATAACAATGTCTTCTTAGGTGTGATGACAGTCACACCTCAGTCCACAGGAGGGTTGTGCCAAAATAGTCAGAAAAGGCATGAATTCAACTCATTCATACTCAATTTGCTGCCTCTAGAGGCATTGTGAGACATCAGCAGCTCTCCTTGACAAAGCCATTTAGATGCTATAGCAAAGACAAATTCCCTGTATCTTAAAAATTGTTTAAAGTAACTGAAGGCAGCTCTGCACTGAACTTACACAAAATGTAGAACACCAGTATGTGCAAAAGTCAGAGTTCACTAGCTTGCTCTAACCACATGAAGACATTTTTATTATGCCCATTATTACTGGAATAGGCCATTAAAACAAATCCAAACACAGAGTCTGGGCAAACAAATATGGCAACTCTGATGAAACAAAGCTTTCCCAATGAAACGTTAAATGGCAGTTTTGCTCTAAGAGAAACTGCTTTCTTAATCTTCCTTGAGATTTTAACTTCACTTGCCTGCTGAAAAAGGAACACAAGGGGCATTACATGTCCCACTGGCCTCTCCTGCAGGTCTCTAAAGAGTGCTTAACACAAACAGTAATTTATGGTATTACACTCTTGGATGACAAGTACCTCAAACTCCACTTCAGGGTATTAGACCAACTGCTGTTCAAATTATGTGTAAACTAGCTCAATCATGACCCTCCACTGGAAAAGTCTGCCTTATAGATCATGTCCTTAGGGAGTTGAATGCTGTAATGACAACTTACCACTGAGCTAATCAAGGATCAGAAAACAAAATTACAATTAACTAAAGCAGAGGCATTGAAAAAAACAAATCAATAGTGGTACCCAGCTGAACCAGGTCATGCATGCCAGAACCTCCTACTATTTACTGCTGCAGTACATGACTTTTTTGACAGTAAAAATAAACTTTAACCCTCTGCAAAAATCACAGAGTTATTGAAAGATGTCTTTTTATTCCACTACAGTCAAGTCAGAACATGTTTGCTATTTTGGAGGTTTTAGATCCCATCACTGGTCAACACCAGATTTTGAAAATGTCAGTGATTAACTGTGGCCCTAAAGGTTTGTGTAGTGTTGGTCTGTGCATTTTTATGTAATTTGTATTCTAACTTTACAATGACACATGCTTCATTCACTCAAAGTGAGTATGTACACCAGAAGTACATACCCTGTTATGTATGGTGCCCAAGGATTCAAAGCTCAAGGACTCAATTTTTTAAAAATAAAGCCTTTATTCATAACACCAGATTTGTCTTTAAAAATCCAGAATTCCACATACTACATAAGCCTACTGCAAAGCAGCAAAAGAATTTGTATCTAAGAATCTTACACAAATCTTTCAAATAAGTCTATATTTACAAAATGATTCTGTGCTTTGGACTAGCAATGATCCAATCAACAACAGTTTCTGCTGTTGGGGTCTGGCTTTGTCCCTCACTGTGGAAAGACAAACTCATCAGGAAGAACTGCGTGCAGAGCTAAAGGAGAATCCAGAACATCCATGGGAGAGATTTTGAGTTGCTGTTGTCAGAAAGAATGAACAACCAAGTCACAAACAGACACACTGACTTCCTGAAAACCAGCAGCAACTGAAGACATCCTACAAGATGATGCCATAGCAATAATCCAAAAATCCCAGGAACTTGCAGTTGAAATGTAGTATTTTCATACCCCCTAGAGCAGGGTGCACCAAGGGGGTGAGGAAGGAGCTGCAGCTGAGTGATCTGTGGGGAGGAGCAGGGAAGTCAGGGGAGTGCTGTGCAGAGGCTGGGATATCCCTGCCAGAGCCATCCTGGGGCTCTGTCAAAGACAGCCCTTGGGAAAGCCAGCAGCAGTCACAGACTCAGCCTCAGACAACTTCACTCTACACTTTCTCAGAGCTTCTTCAATGGATTTGGGGATTTATAATCAAATTAATCACTTGCTCTAGCACACATTGCAGCAACTGAAATGAGCCTGCCAAGACAAAGTTACTGTTAACTACTAGATTGCTACACAAATGTTTTTGTTTATTCCTGCTAAACACAAGTAAAAGTTTGATACATTGTTTTAGCTCACCTCCCCTTCAGAAAGCTAAACAACATTCCATTTTCCAGAGGCTCCTAGTTCCCTACCCACACTTAGAAATCATTTAAAGCATTTAATGTTTTTCACACATATATAACAACCGCTTTTATAAATAAACTCTTATACACCATACTGCTGTAGAACCCTAAATGTTGCCATCTTTTTTCCCCAGGAAATCAATGGAAACACAGCTGCTACCTTTCCTTTATCGAGGCAAGCCTTTCTCTAGACTACAGAGAAGCAAAGCAAGAGACCACAGCTCCAGTGGGCTGTAGCAGTGTCTGCAGCCTAAGCCCTGAGCTATCAGCTGTGGACAAGGGAAGGACATAAAAAAAGGGGGAAAAAAAGCAAAAGCCAGTTTGTGAGTGTCATGCCTGCAAGCATTATTCCCCCATTCAGTAGGAGGCTTAGTGAAACACAGATGCTTAGACTGGGAGAGCTGTGGGACAACAACTCAGTTCTAATGTACACTCAGTGGGCCTTGTGTCAAGGGCCTATAACCCACAAAGTATATAAACCTTTTGTTTTCTTACAGGCATTTAGTATGGAAAACTAAAAAATCCAACTTGAGTCATTCACTCCAGTCTTAAAAACCTTCCTCTACCCAACCACAAAAAAAATTTTCTTAATCCTTTTCTGCAAAACAATGCACAGCAACAATTTCACCAGCTTACCCTTCTGCATTCCAATTTCTTGCCAAGGTACAGAGCAGACACTAATTCTCATGTGGAATAAGATCACTCATTTGCCAACATTTTTGAACTTTTATTACTGCTGCTTTATAGTTTCTGATGTAGCAGAATAAAAAGAAGCAGTGACAGATGAAAGCTCTGAACTAGAGTATTATCAAAGCACAGTAATTGTTTTCTCATTTTAAGAGATGCAATACCAACAGCCCAGTGGAAATATATTTCATGTAACCTAATACAGTTCTGCAAACAAGGTGTAAATCAAACTAAAACACTGTGAGCAATAGATCTGTATTTTCAAATAGGAATTCTGATACATATATTTCATCATAATTTCCTTATATCCACATCTGCCCTACACCAACAGAATAACCACTTAATTCATGCAGCAGTAGCTGGACCACTATTTAAATTAATTCCACTAAATATGAAGTGCACAAGACATGCAGAATTAGACAAGGACTCCTGGCCCTTGAAGGAAAAAACTGACTGGCAGTCTCAATTATTAAAAGGGAAAAATAAAGAGAGAACACTGCATTCCCACTGTTGTAGGAAATGTGTCTGTAGAAAGGTTACCAGATTTTGTTTCAGTGTAAGGAAGTTCAATTTCCTCTAGTGCAGGACTGAGGACTTGAAAATATGCTCTTTACTGAGTGTTTGAATAAGCCATCCTAGTTTGAATATTGATATTTTTGTTGATTCAGTCTGAGCTATTTAGTTATACTATTTCCTTCAATCCTCTTGGATCTCTTAACTTTCAAGTATCCAGACATCAAAACCCAGAATTTTACCTAATCAGCAAGGGAATATTATTTCCCTCATCCATGAAATGAATAAATGACTCCATCCTCTATATACACCTTTCATTGATTTATCTTTTGCTGCCTTAGTGTAAAAGCTATCTTTGTGAGGAATATGAATTCACGCTATTTCTTTTCCTTCGTTTCTTGTTTTTCTGCTTCATTCCTCTTCCCCTGACATGGCTGCTTTTTTTCCCCTTCACTTCAAGAAAAACAGCAGAAAACTGATGTTATGCAGTCCTTCCTCACCTTGTACCATTTTCTCTATTAATTGCCACAGGGGTTTCGTTTTATTAGTTCTCAACTGAGTTTTACCAAAATCAATCCAATTAATTATGTTTTCCCTTTCTCCTATACCATTAGTCAAGCTGGCAAGTAAAGCCAGGTGACACCAATGCCTCTAGCACGTTATTTAACAATTTCCTACAATGATATACCTTTTTTTTCATTTTTTGCAGTCAGTTTTTACCAAGAAGACAAAGTTCTTGCATTCAAGGATTTCAAAATCATTTTTTGACCACAAATTGGAGAAGCACAAATATCCAAGGCTTTTCAGCTACAGCACAGAACCCACAAAAATAATTTCAACCTGACACCTACTCCAGTACAATAAATGATCAGGTGATAAAATTTGCAAGTACCCAATTCCTTATCAAACATGTAATTCTTACCATTAGATCACCCTTTCATCTTAATAGAAAAACAAGAAGAAACAGAAACAAAACAAATGACTAACTTGATATTACATCATAGTATGAACCATCATTTTATTTTTGTCATCTTTAAGTCATCTTAAGTCATCATCACATGCACTTGATAGCTATGAAAGGGATATTCTGTGGTCTTCACTGTGGTCTCAGTTCAGTAAGAAAGTAAAGATCATAGTAAACTTTAACCTCTGAAGCCCCATGATAAAATATTACTCAAATCTAGACCTATATTCTTACCTAAAGTTTATCTGTGGCAAAGGCTCTTTTTGTTGATTCAAGCACCAGAAGACCATTGGAGGCAGCAAGGCTTCAGGACATTGCACCAGGTGCTTAATTATTCTGTTTGGGCTACCAGGGATAAAAGTCAGAGCTACCAAACACAATTTACTGTCTTTGAATCCTAATACTCCAAATAATTTCACCTAGCAAGTTGCAGATAGCCTCGGTTATCTAGGCACTGGCCTCACAAACACAGTGGTCAAGACCCCTAAAGTGTAACTAATGATAGAGCTTAGAACAGAAACCAAGTGCTGAAACATCAGAAAGTTTCCCTGACAGGCTGTACACTGCCCCACAATGTTGTAATGTCACTGCCTGGCTATTCTGCCAAACAAAACATGTGTCAGTTTTAGTAATTATCCAATGTATCACGCTCGCCTGTTTCACTTGCCTCTATCACGCCTTCATTGGGATACCAAGACAATAAAATGCTCAAGGTCATTTGTCTAAGAGAATGTGTTCTGGAGCTACAAGACACTTTTTCCCTTGATCTGATGTGAAATATATCCTGTGCCATTTCATCATCATGACGGTATTGAACTCAGCACACAAATGCTGCATTCTCACTCTGTTTCACTCTGTTACTCTACCACTCAAATTTTTCTTCTAAAAAAAGTGTAAAAAGCAGAGGAGTGGCAATTCCAGCTTTTCCAGTAATGTATTTTTGTTTCTAAGCTATGTCTGTGCTTTTTAAGCGTTTTATGTTCCAGACAGAAGATAAAACCATTAACTATTTCACACATAATGACGTTGTGACTCTACTTGAGACTGTATGGCTGAGCACCTCCTGCTCCTCTGAAGACAGCAGAAGCTCTAAATTCTCAGCCTCCTCCTCCTCTGCAAATTTGGATTTTAAAGACAGCATCCACGCTAACATTTTTGTGTCAACTGACACAGGATCTGACCCAGAAGACAAATCTGAAACACCTATTTATGTGTCATTCACGCCTAGATTGACACCTCACTAATGAGATTCAAATACTGTCTAATTTTTTAAAAAGTGTAAACTTGGCTCTCCCAGGTTTTGCAGGTTTTTGGTAACTATATGGTAACAGCATTCCAACTGTGCTTTTCATATTAAAGCAGAACAAGAGAGAAGGTCATATGACACTCTGGAAGGCAACACTCATTAATGCAGTGCAAGGTTAGATCAAAAGGAGCAGTGGAACTGGGATTACACTGACTCAAATAGCTCTACTCCCTTTTTGCTTATTTGCTGTTCACCCCATAGTGCCTGAACCTGTTGATACAACTGCCTGCCAGCAAAATTTATTTAAAAACTCCTTCACATTGTACTGTTCACAGTAACCAATATTTCAGGAATTATATTTATAGAGCAGGTGTCAGCAAAGGACTTGGATGTGCAGCAGAAAGTTAGGACAATTCACTGTTTATATTCAAGGCACAGACATTACAGAAACCATACACAAGAGGTTCTTCAACTGAATTATCAGAGAAAGACACAGAAGTACCCTGGCTGTGCTTTGTTCTCATACAGTTGTCAAAAATCTGTCTTTATCAAAACTAGTACTTCCTCACTTTATACATATCCAAAGCAATCCTGCACCGGTTCAGTAATACCCACATCGTAAAATAACACTTAAGAAACTCAGTTTTCAGAATACATTTCAAATTGTACAAATCCCAGGGTATAGTATAACTTCTTCCTAAAGACTCAAATTTTCCTCTTCCTTAAAGGGAGGGAGGATGCTTCTTTATAATTATAGCTTCATAGAAGCTATGCCAGTTTTAGAAGTCAACAAACAATATTTAGTGAAGGCTATAAAATCTGTGAGATCCAGTATGCTTGACATCATCTCAGAGCAAAATGTTCCAAACCATTTCAACTTGTCTTTGTGCAAACTCTGGATAAATAACCACACCTGTCCCTGTGGACTTATATAGCACATCTTGGAAAAATACACTTACCTTGATTATGCCATTAAAAGAAAAATTCCAAACCTTAAATCCACAGCAAAGTTTACATAGTCCTCCACAGCCACAGCTAAGCAAGCAGTCTTTCCTAAACGCCCCTTTCCAAATTTGTTTACCCCATTCCTATCTTCTTCAGTTCATAGATGAATTCCCTATTGAAATCTTACAGAATTTTAATGTGATTAATAATCTCCTTTTTGTTCTGCAAAGTACTTAACCTCCTTCTTTTGCAAGGTCATAACAATAATTGTTGTAAATACTCTGGTTCAACAGACCTAAGAGACCTTGCTTTTTACAGATGAGAATAAAAGTCTTGTACCTCTCAGGAAGGTGGTATCTACATATTTCACATTACAACTGGATTTACTTACATACCCACAGAGTAATGCTAACAACACCAAAAAACATTGGATCTGTGGTGGAATGTGAAATAATCCTAGAAAATTAATAAAGCTAATATGTAAAGGCCTAAAGTAAATTCTACCATGTGTGATGGAAGAGAGAAAGCAAAGCTGTACTCAAAGGAATTAAACCACTCTGCAATATAAATGTTAGAGTAGCCCATAAAACAATGAGCTACAGCAGATTATGGAAGGAAGCAGCCCTAACATGGAATTAGATATCAGAAACTGTATCCAAGGCAAAAAGAAATATAATGACAAGTCTGAGGATTGTTTAAACAATGTGTTGCCCAGACAGGCTTTAAATACTGTAGGCAATGTGGTGGAAAGAGATTTCAATGAAATAAGAGGGAGTAGACCAACTGGTAAAAAAAAAAAAAAAAAATCAAAATCCACTAAGGCAAACTATCTTCTTAAGGTTAATTCAGGGAGCAGGAAGTTAGACTGCTCCTCAAGGGAAACCAGCTATGACTTTTTACAGTTCAAAACCACATTGTCCTCTAAAGAAAGAAAAGACTAAGGGGAAAAGAAAATAAAGTTCCCAAATCAGACATAGTAATTTCTCACTTTAGGTAATAAAGGAGTTGGAAAGCTGAGACTAAAGATGCAGTCAACTCTTACAAAGGGAAGAAACACCAAGTAGAATATTGCTTAATTTGTCTGCATGAGAGACATTTCTTCAGGGATATTCTGAAGGTCTCTAGGACTAGAGAAACCAGCAAACACAAGACCTAATCCCAGCATGCCAGCACTCCATTTCACTCCTACAGTTACACACACTTTGGTTTGTCTCCCCAGGTGTTCAGGCAGTGCAGCAGCACTGCCAGGTCAGCAGCTGCAGGACTTCAGAGATCATTCCTCTGTACTCCCTGCTGACCCTGGCAGGGAGCACAGGGTACTCAGTCAGCTTGCAGAAGTCACTGGCTGATGTGAGTGACTCTGCCCAGCACAGAGAGGCCAGCTCTGTGTGATTCACTGGGGAGCCTCCACTGCTGTGACCAGGGCTGAATTAACTGCCACAATGAACAAAGCACTCAGTGAACCCATTTTATTTTCAGACAATACATTTCATATTCTGTTCTTCTTGGTAACATCATTACATTTTTTTTCTGCTCGTTCTGTCCTTATTCTCACTAAAAAACAACAGTGTAGACCAATTACATGCTGTAAGAGTGCTGGACAACAGTATTTTTCATAAAAACATGAAAAAACAACAAAGCATAAAATGCAGATTTGAGAGTAAAAGTACTACACTTCTTATTTGATCATTACATGTCATTTGTGCCTGAGACACAAGGAATGGAGAGGGTATGAGCATATCAAGCTTAATAAATAAGAAAAACTCTCCTGGAAATGTTGGAAAGAGACTCAAAGGAGTTTTCAGCTATTGGTAGTTGGTGTTTAATTCAGAGCCAATTTAATTAAATAGGAAACTGACAGAAACTGGATTATGCTCAGCTGTATGATATGTAAGTACTATGTACAAATACAAATCTTTCATTACTATACCTCATTTATTAACCTTGTCAAAAATGTTTACAAGGAATTGAACTAAACCAATTATCAAACCAGAACTGCACAGAGTTCTGCCAGGACAACCAACACACCCCTCCTGGCCTTACAATGGACAGCAAGCCTAGAGCTCATTATCTAAGAAATGATCACACAAGTTCTCCCTCCACAGCCAAACTTTGCACACATACAGAGCCCTTATCCTCATCTAAACCAATCTGCAGATATACATCTGAGAGAGTTGCTTACAAACAAAGGCACAAGTTTGTCTCTGCATTTTAATGGGTATTACAAAAGATGCCACAAAACCAAGAAAAACTCCCTGACCAGCTAATATTTATATTCTGCTAGAAAACAACAGGATGAGAAATCTTAAAATGTCTGTGGCATCAGTAAAAAAAACCAAACAAAAAAAACCCAAAATCTTGGACTGTTGGAACATTTTAATCCATAAGGAGGTTTTAAAAAAGCTTTGTTTGATCTATGCCCACCCACATGCCAGCTCCAAAACATCTATGAGATGAAATAATTTCAAGCAGATCATGACAGCCTTGTGAGATTGAAAGAATAGTGATAAATCTGCACACTACATCACTCTAAAAAAATGCATAAGGCAGTGAACTACTTTCCCTTATGTCTTTAGGAATGGAGTATGAGCACATGCAAACACACATTTGTGTGTGCATACACGCAGAGTGCACCAATGCACAGTTTCTCTGTGTTGTGTACTTCAGTCTGGATCTTAGCAGTACTGTTTCCAGCAGAGCCACAAAAGCAGGCAAGCAATCTTTCCTTCAGTTAGTCTATTCCCTGACTTCAAATTGGAGAGGGACTGACAGGGGGAACAAAGCAAGGCTCAGAAGCAGTTGTTAATGCAGTCAAGAAACACAAACTTCTTGATTTAGAAGTTGGGATTCAGAACTCCTTCCTCTGTACAATTTATAATGTAATTATAGTATTGCTTGCAGCTCCAAATGACTCATGCAGGACCATTTTGGAAAAATACCTCTGTCTCCCAGAGCAGCTTTTCCCTCTAAAATTGTTGTGCACTGTGCTGAATTTATTCCCACAGGGCACCTCCTCATTGTAAAAAGAGGTTTATGTTGTGACCCTGGGCATGGCAGGATTTACCATTTGGCAAGGACGGTTTCCTCATACAGCTGCTGTAACCTGGCAAGTTCCTAGCACTGCTTGCATTTCCCTGAAATACTCCTCATGCACATGGACTGCAGAATTCCTGCAAGCAGCTGAAGTCAGCCTGGGATGTGCCACACTCACCATGCAAACAGCAGTCCCTGCAGCAGGAAACACTGCTGGTGCCATGAGGATACACTGCAAATCCATCCCTCTGACCAGGAAATTTGGTGTGGTGATAGCAAAGTCACAGAAGTGTAAAACCAGGAATGAAACATTTAAGAGGAGCTGTCACATACTTAATGGGAATTTCATGAAACACCACTAACAAATTTCATTTGGAGATGAAAATCACAAAAAAGCCCCAAACAACATTCTTCTTGTACTAAGAGAGATTTCAGTGTGTACTCCAGACATTATTTGTTGTGTCAGTAAGTAAAGGAGACAGTGATATAAACATGGTCTGAAGACACACATAGAGCTGGAAATGGAGCTAGTGGAGACAGGGAAGGTGAAGGATAGACAATAGAGGAAGTGTGTGGGGAAGGAAGCTCAAGTACATGACTACTAAATTGATTCCCTCTTACCCCAACAAAGCATTGAGAAACGTTTTACATTTCACAAAGGACAATTTTGTACTTAGCATCTTAAATAAACAAAGCTGAGAGTTAAGTGAGGAACATCCAAAAATTACCAGCTTGATAAACTGACGCGCAATTACAAAATCAAGGCTGTGGTTAGACTCAAGAATGCAACTCTCACACTAATTATTCACTCCTCCATGGTTTACAGGATTTACTGAAGCTCAAGTCACTGTACATAAATTAAGCCAACACAAGCTTCACCATGAAATAGCCAACACAAGCCTCATCATGAATCCTAACTTTTTTTCATTGGACTTCAAAACATCTGCATGTTGGAGGCAATCCTGTGTCCAACCTCCCAGCCCTCCTCAGGCCTAAAAACATAGTTCAAGGTGTTACACACACTAAGCCTGAACATTTCACAAAGTGAAAACTTTGTTCTATGACTTAGAACAGTTTCATTATTTAAAACCTTTGAAAAGCTAGGGAAGTGATTGACCCCTGCTCCTCAGCCCTAAAGGAACAGCTACATTACTATATTTAGGCAATTGGACACGCTAATTTTTCAGTGCAGGTTCTCTAAATGCAGTAGCCCCATAAAACCAAAACTGGAGTTCAAGCCTCTCTTTGTAAGCCTGCCACCTGCTTGCCTTAAGTTGATTTAAGGAAGCAAAGCCTTTTTTCCTCCTGTTTAGATGACAATTTTGATTTAAACGTTCTGACAGGTTACTCATTCACAGCCAGTTATAAAGAAAAGCATTGTTTTTATCTGGTGATAAAATTTTGATTATGTTTGTGATTTATAAGAAATTATTTTTAAAAGGCCAGGTTGCAGATGACAGTCTGCCTACATCCTACAGCCCACAGCTGCATAGAACAGAATAACTTCAGTATCACAGCCTTTGAAAAATGATTAGGGTTGATTTCATCTTTCCACAAATGGGTATGGAAAAAAGCCAGAATCGTTATGCCTGGAAGACAAATTTGCCAACAAAAATATTGTAACCTAAGTAATTTTGTAAATGGAGATGTTAATTCCCTGTAACAAAATACACTTGTTCTATACCCAGACAGAAAGTAGTAAGCAAATCCATTTAACATCAAAGTATAATTTTGTTTAACTGTTCAGTCCTGGGTTTACTTAGGAAAAGAACCCAAACAATTTGAAATTTTCCAATCAGTAAATAAAAGATTAAGATCTCTAAATCATACATAACTCAACCCCAGAAAACTGATATTTCTTATCACAGAATTGATACACAGTTGCATTTGGAGCAGCTGATAGTGCCATCACTTCATATGAGAAAATATACTCAGTACAGAATCCATTCCAAGGATAAAATTTATCTCTTATGATACATTACATGCTGCCACTTTAATTACTGCTGCTATCAATACTCATGAATAAAAGTGATGTCAACACTCAGTCATGATTATTGATCAAAAATGCCATATTAAAAGTAGAGAATTTTGCACACTGACACCCAACTCACTGCAAAGGATTGGCAGGGTTCAGAGATGAGCCCCTGCCATCTGCACATGAATATGTATCAAGGGTTCATTTGATTACTAACAAACAACTTACAGTCATTACAACAACCATAAAGGACACCATGGAAAGAAGGACAAAGGGAGTTGTTTCAGCCTACAGGGTTCCTGTATGAGATACACTGACACCTTCACAATATTCACAGACACTCCAGCAGCACATCACTTCTAATCAAGCCTTCCAAACAAATAAAAACCAAATCAGGATGGACAGGCTGAGACAAGCAGTTGCCAACATGAAAGGCTAACGATAGAGCATCAGTCTGAAGGTAAAATCCATAAAAAAACGTAATCTGATCTACAATCTTTCCCTAAAATCTGGATTTACATGCTTTAAACTGGAGAATTATTCTCTCCCTCAGTAATATGGGATCATATAGTGAACACTGCTGCCATGTACTCCTTATGGAAAGCCTTCACCTGAGCTTTCAGACTGTCTCACACATTAATTTCTTCCTACGACCAAGTTTCTGTAACACTGCATCCCTTTAGGTTTTTCTGAAACACTAGGTTTATTGTTATTTCACTATACTTGAAAACACTGTTGGTTATATTATTTTGCCATACTGTAAGGGTCTAAAGCACACCTTTGCACAGCTCTTCAGTCACAGCCTAAATCTCCCTAATACTTTACTACAGCTGAGATGGGAATCGCATAGGAGCCCTCTCCCACAATTCTGAACTGCTCCTGTGGATCAAGGCACAGTGGACAGCATCTAATTTCTCAACCTCTTTTATATTATTCCATGACAATTATGACCAAGTAGTAACACAAAATTCATAGTTAAGAGAAGGAAAATAATATTCCTTAAGTAACTATGTGGAATCTCAATGAAAATAAAACTCAAGTAAACAGGGACAAAAAACATCAGGTAGCTAGAAAATAACAAATTACTCTGAAAAAACAATGGTATTTTCTCTACAATGAGCATGGCTTTTAAAGACTCTCCGTTGCTCCTCTCTTGGCTCCACTTCATGCATAGGACACAATATTATTATTTACCCTTGGTTCTTATCCTCACTGCCCTTAATTACAGGCACGGAGAACACAACTAAGAGCAGGACATGAACCACAATTGCCCTTGCAGATGGAAGCAATGCAAGGAATGAGGGTCATGGGCTTCACTTAAAATCTCAGGGTTTCACAAAAGCATCACACAGAGAACTTGATCCCCATTTTAAGGAAGATTGCCTTGATCGAGGCATGACTGAGTAAAAATTTAGAAGCTCCACCACCCACCCATCCTGGGTAATCCATCCTGTTTTTCAGTGATAATCCAGGAAAAAAAGGAACAAAAGTGTAAAACTGAAAGCCTCACAGCACAACTCATGGAACACTGGAGCTGCAACATGGGCAACTCCTAAAATTGCCCTGTCCATAGAGGCATTCTCTTTTAAGAAAAACCCCAATTGCCATTAGACACAGGTGGTGAATAACAGTTACCTGATAAACAATGCAAGCACCTACTGTTTCAACTAAGAAACATTTCAGCATTCACTTGTATGAGATAATTTGCATGGCAGAGAAGCTTATCTATAGAAATTGAAATTTTTGTCTTGAGATATGTTTTAAATGTCACTAAGTACTGAGGAAGAGGCAAGGGAAGCAGTACAAAAAACAAGACTGCCAAACTACAAACCTACAATTAACGATCAAACATTAAAATATGCTATATGGAAATTATGTGTACTTCACTTCATATTTTAAAATTAAATTGAGGTATTTCATAGATACTAACAGAATGGAAAAACCCCTCTATAAAGAATAAAAAACAATTATCTTTTTAGAAGTATTTTGGGCAGGTTTCTCCACCATATCATGAGACCGAGATTTTTTTAAAAGCCTCATATATTTAGGGTGGGAAAGTTCACTTTTTATCTGAATTTTTAAAAGCACTCTCAGATTTTTATTTGCAAATACATGCCACCACAAGAGCTGTAATCAGTGACCTAAAAGCCAGATATTCTCCAACTTTGTTTTGCAAATCACATTATATAAAGCAGAGATAAGCCTAAGTCATAGTGAAAAAAAACCAAATTAGATGGATAAAACACTTTTTTAGATAAGAGGCTCAAAAATTATCCATGAACCAAAGCTATTAATAGGATTAAATTTAAACATCTCCCACAAACAAAAGTTTCAAGCAAAGTCAAGTCTGGATGCTACACCCAGGAAGCTCTGTACAACATTCTTTCAAGCTTGCACACATTTAACTAGGGATGCCATGGGCAGCCTGAGTGCAGATACTCGGCCATGCAGACTGAAGAACAGTTTCAGCACATGCCATACATCATTCTTCCCCAAGGACTCACCACGAGAGTAAGCACTGCCCAGGAGTTCCTGTGAAGGAAGAGGCATCCTGTAGTATTTATGTGTGTCTGGGAGGCTGCTTTCAGATTCCACGGAGATGACATTAAAACGCTTCTCTCCTTCTCTTGAACTCCACTGCAGCAATGACCTCTAAGAAAGCAGCACAGTTCTGCTGCCACAGCTGCATTTCACATGGACATTCTCTAGCTTTGAGTAAACCCACTTGCACCAGTGAGCCATCCCCAGTCAGGCACAGGCAGTACGCTTTACCTTACTCTAGTTCCAAATGAATACCTAATGTACCCCAGTGAAACAGAGTATTTGGCTTTGCCACGATTTAGATGCAGTGACCCTTGCAATGGCTGAACTGACCAAGCTCATTCATCATTGTAAATGCATTCAGTGCACACTAAGTTAATTAGGAGACAAAATAAAGTACACATTAAGCATCTTCCTTCCACACTAAAGCTTGTTTTGATCTTTTAAAATGGATGAAAATTAGCTTCACAGAAATTAAGAGTTCTTACTGTTTATACTTTTCAGTAAATTTACCTTCCTGAAATATCATCCTGATTCTAGAGCACATTTTGCAGCCAGTAACTAATCTCCTACTCTTTTCCCACTCAAAACCATTTTAATCACCTTTAACTTCTCCTTCCTTTGTTTTTTTTTTTGTTAAAACCCCTGTCTGTTGAGATAGCAGCAATCAACTTGTACTGACTGATGGGGGGGAGACCAATACACACAACGATCCACAATTTCTGGAGGGGACCTTGCATTATGTGCTCAGCACCAGACTGCCACTGCTCGTTTTGGAGAGCATATTATTCCAGTTCAACATCACTATGCTGGAGTTCTGGTGAGGTTATGCTTGGCAAACAACTAAATTAGGGAATATTACCTCTAAATGCTGTCCAAACACAAATCTGTTATAAAAAAAGGCCCAAATGTTGTACTATCTGTACAGGGGGACAAATACACTCCAAACCTGCATTGCCACTCCACAGCTTTCTATGGAGTAATGTAAATAATAACTTCAGCCCATCAACTTCTTCTTGCCAGGTTAGGGTTTGAATCGATCCTTCCTTTCCCAGTGAGATGAAAAGTTTATCAGGTATTCCTTTATTTGGTAAATTTTACTAATAAAAATCTTCCATCTAGCAAAAAGAGTTAAAGGACACTCCTTTTCATGCGCATGTTACAGGGGTGTCTACTTCAAACATGGGTTCAACCCTGTAACCACTGACTTTCCCATAAATATTACAGGCAGTAAAAACCAGCTGGACTCATTTGGAAAGTTCTATTTTGCTTTTCTTAAGTCTGTAGCTAGATATTCTGTCATATTCTTTAAAGTGTGCATTGCTTTTTCATGCTTAGAGGCAAAATGTAATACCACACATCAGAAAAAAAAAAAGAAATGGTCCCTCCAATATGACTGCAAAAATTCTGCTTGATCTCAGTTCTATCATCTCTGGCTGTATGCAGTTCTGCAGGAAATAACCACATTAAAAACAAACAAACAAAAAACCAACCAAACAAAAAAATCCAAACCAAACCAACCAACAAATTTCTGTATTTTTCCACTTCAGATTAGAAGCAACCTAAACCTGCAGTGGACAGGGCAAACCTTTACATGATCAAAACAGCTAGGAATAAAACCATAATTCATTGTAGTCATAAAGAGGAAAAACATGGAGAGCATTTTAAAATATGTTTTGAGGTGACTGCATGTATTCACATAGTTCAACAGTAAACAGATGTTTCTCCACAGAAGCCTGGACTACAAGTGTGTAAGAAAGCAAAAATGCTGAAGGAATGCAGCTGACCTTCTCTGAGGGCACAGTAATGATCATACAGTCACAGCCAAGAGAAATGGAGCCCAACTGCAAAAACATTAAGATAGGTACACTTGGGGAAAAACCAGGATACAAGATACTTAGTAAAGACTGGCAAAATAAGGAATCAGCATTTTATAACAGTGAAGCCTTTGATGAAGAAAACTTCAGAGTCCCATAGTACATTTTTCACTTGTTTTACTTACTTTACTGGCTATTAAGTCACACTTCCCACAGCAGGGAAGAGGCAGAGACAGAACTGCAAAATCCACAAAAGCGATACCTCAACATTCATGAGGCCAATATGGGACCCGAAATAAAGCTCATTTCACCAGGCTACTTTCTATGGTAAAACACTAATGTAGCTTTTAAAATTTAAAAGCACAACCACCCACACCCAAGCCTGTTACAGCCAAGATAACTTCCTACAGAGCTCCTATCAGAGAAGCAGCCCAAAGCAAGGCTGGTGGGTGAACAAAGGCAAGACTCTGATGGGACATGAAAACCTCTCACCAGCTCATCAAAGCCTCTGCAGGTTATCAGCTCCCCTAAGTAGAAATGCCCTGGATGCCATTGAAATCATTAAAAAAACACAGGTTTTAAGCTCCCCTGGCAGGTAACTGGGGCGTGGGAGGAAGATGATAGAAGTCTTTCCCTCTAGTCAATTATAATCTGAATCCTGCTTCTAATGCACTGCAGCCCAGGAGATAACTTTTTTATTGTTATTGACATGTATATGCCAACCACTTTGAGATTTGTTAATATGAAAAAAGGTATCTTAATCTGAAAAACATTTTTCATTTGGCATATCTATAGGATGAAATGACCACACATTACCAATAAGTGGTCCACTACCAGAAATAATCACAATAAAATAGGCTATTTGTTGTGCATGAAAACATAAACAAAACTAAACAGAATGGCAAGAAACAGTGACTTTGGAATGCAATGGAAATCAAGGAGATGTGAGAGCTGTTGCTGTGAACATTCAATTTCCATAAGTGATACCAGTTATATCAAGCATTGACTTGTATTGTGCTGGAGAAGCTGGAATTACAGCATAAAGCTGTTCTGCATGGCAAGCTTCTGAAGACAGTCCTCCTGTATTATACATGAAGTTATCTTTCAGCAGGGTTTTGAAGATTTAGGGGTTTTTAGCTCCTTTCTCCTACTGCAAATGTGATCCAACTGCTGTTCTCTTCCCATGGCTGCTACAGAAACTGAAAAAAAAAAGATGTGGCAATAACACAAACTCCTTAAATATTTTTTTGCCTCCTTTCTCAACACCTGCCTGGACTGCAGCATCTAATCTTGGCATTTCCAACAAATTCTTTTCCAAGCTTCCCTTTTTGGTAAGGTATTTGCTATCTAAGGCTTCTAGATATCCCTGCTCACATATCAAAAAACTTCTAAAACTGCTGTAAGCCCGTTTCTCTCCACTCTGATTTTTGCAGAAGTCTCCCTGTACAAACAACAAAAACGCAAGTTCTGGAGTTTTTCCTGGAGCACACATACTTCATCTTTTTAGAGTTACAGAATTTTTGGAGCGTCATTTGAAGGATAATTAAGTTGAATGAAAATAACAAGCCAAGCAATAAAAAAATAAATTCAAATATTCCAAAAGCTAAGTCTGGTATGACCCTCTCAATTTTCTATGAGCAAATCCCCTGATTTCAGACAGGTCCAGTTCAAATTTACACTTACATAAAGTATGGGACACTGATAGGTATCAATATGATTTCTAGCAATCACTTGTTTCAAAAATCCCACAAAGTTTCTAAGTCAATTCTATGATGTTGCATGCTTCTCCCTGAATTCTCCTACAATGACATGGTATGTATTTTACAAATCAAGTAAAAACTGTTCACTTTTCACAGTGCATAGAACTGGAAAAAAATATGACTGCTTTGATTTTTAATTAAAAGCTGAACAGTCACTACAGTACCTCTGTTCTCTCACAATTCAGCTATTCACTAGACTTCTTACCCCATGGAATTACATCCTATTGGCATTATTGTGCTCAATTTCCTTTGGAAAAGTTCATTCCTACATCAGCTTCTCATTTCTCTGGAAGCAACATACCATTTAAATAGTATGTAACTAGCAAAACTTCAGAACCACTTCCCCTGTTCTACACCAATGATTTAACAGAAAGAAAGAAAAAAAAAAGTCATATTCTGCCTTGGAAAAAGGCAATTTTTTTTCCAAAGTTAGCACTATGAAACATACAGCTAGGATCATCTATCTATTAACCAATTATTTCAACTGGTGTGCTAGAATATTGAACAGATGTCCTCTAACCCCTTAAGCAGTCAATTTAAATCCACATGCCAAATCAAACAGTACTGATGTTTGGCAACTGTATCAATACCATTACAATAACAACTCCCCCTATGTATTCAATAGGTATGGACACAGACTTTCTAACTTGGACACTGATAAAAGCTCATGGTTTTTGCATGTTCCAAATTTTCAAGCATTCATAAAGTGTCTGAGCAAACCTATAGGGGTAAAATGTCCGTCCAATTCCCTTAAGCACAAAATAAATCTTTGATCCAAGCTGTCCTTGACTTACACATAACTAAGAAAGGAACTATGTACTGTTTTCATTCTTACCTTCTTCTTCAATAAAGAATAAAGGAGAAAATTAGTCCACACGCAGGACAGCACAAAGATGATTAACCTGATTCCACAAAACTATTTTTAAAATTTCTAACTCTTGACATGGGTATATTCCACAGCAACTACACCCTTTGCTGCCCAAGTTCTCCAACACTTGAGTCCACTGCTCCTACTTAACTGCTGTGTGATGCTCTCCTAGAGCTCCAAGCTGGCCTGGGCTAGAATGGAATTTGTCCTACAACAAGTTTGCAAAAACAATCCAGGCCTTGCTAAACCCAAAAATCAAACTTTCATCAAAGCATGTGTTATTATAAGTCAGCTGAGAAAAGAGAATCCACTGTGAGTGATCCAAAAAGAGACAGCCTTTTTCCTGCCCACTGGTTCCCTGCCAGTGAGTCCTTTTGGGCTCAGCAGGTTTGTCAGTCTGTAGATTAATTTAGGTACTTCTCTTCCTTATGGAGCATGGAGTCTCTAAGGCTTTTCTCTTCACTGCTCCTTCTGTCACTTCATGGGAGCTGTGCCTTTCTGCAGCACTTGCCAAGTGTCCTGTTGTATCTGGGAACTCCTCTCCAAAAGCAGACTCCTGTGCCCCAAGGAAGGGAGCTGCCTCCCATCTCCCACTTGCTACCTGTGATCCACACTCTTGCCAAGGATTGCAGGCATACAACAAAGTGAAATGGAAAGAAAGCAGTCTGTAAAGTCCACAGCCACCGTGCCAGCCTTCTCAGTTCTGCTGTAAATTTCAGCTACAGGAATGCAATCACTGCCTCTGATACTACATCAAAATCCACACAGTGGGGAATGAAATAGACCACTATACAAAAACTGGTGAGATATTCTATCCCCTCCATCTCATAGGTCCTTTTTAAAGATCATAACTGAGTTGTCAACCTTACAATAATGAGAAGAGTCCACAACATGAAGAGTTCAATGCTACAGAGTGTTGTGCTAGGAGCCCAACTCAACATATTGGTGAAGGCACCAAAACATTTCTGAGTACAGCCTGAAACCATAAATAATAAACAGTTAAATATCAGTAAGTTAAAGGCATCAGTAAATGTTTGTAATATAGTTTATTACAACAAGAAAAAGGACAAGCTGAATCTACACCTATCATAAGCCTAAGAAAGGGCTCTTTCCTAAAACACTACCACAGAAATTTATTGAATTTTGAACATGAAAAAGTCAAGAAGCACAAATCAAAGGGAAGCTGCCTATTAAAGACATTTCCTAAGAAGAAAGAAGCTTATGCAATGCCTATTAGTGACCAGTTTAAAAAGTGCTCTAGAAGCTTATCTCTGGACCCTTAGATCAACACTTAAGAAAAAAAATAGTAAGCAAAGAAGACTGCTCCAGATGAGCCAGCCAACAACACATCAGAATGCTAAGCTAGGAAGCAAGAGCACTCCTAAATTTCATGACCAAAATTACCTGCTGCACCTGTCACAGGCCATTAAATTTCATCTAGGAAGGATTTCCACCTTTGAAAAGCTAGAGCAAAAATTTACATTTTCAATTTCAACGTCTCAATGGATGGCTACAATGTTTTCCCAAATGGTAACTTGTCCAAAAGATGAATCATCTTAATTGTCAAGAACATATGCCTCACCTCCAAAGCCAGTTATTCAGCATCTGTTTTAGTGATTGATACTTGTTATGTGCCTCCCTCTACATGAACACAAGCATTGCTACCTGCTGCTCTCCTATATAGTAAAGGCCTTTGTAATTGCTCTTTCTGAAAAGCATTAAGTCTCCAATTGCCAATCTTCTACACATTTTTATGGCCCTTTTCTACAATCATACAACTGTATGTTCTCAAGAACTTTGGAGAAGCAGGCATCATGGTCCTGGCAGTATTTTAAAATCAAAATTGGTTAAAATGGAGACAAAGCAAAACTAATCCAATTGATCTCATTTTCTCTCCCATCCTTGACCATCTCTTGCTAACACAGAACAAGGATGCATGTCCAGCTGAGACTGACAGAGGGCAGGCTCCTTACAGATCGATTATTTCAGTCATCAGTAACTGACAGGACCTCAAAAGTAATTCAGAGAGACATCCACACACCCAGACACATCAGAGTATCTCACATTCATTTATATGGGCCTGAAAAAAGCCCAAATCTTCTGGAGGACAGTAAGGAACACAGCTGCTCACAAGCACAGGTTAAGAAATAGCTAGCCTGAGACTTCTGGAACAGGAACAGGTATCCTCTGCATGTCATCACAGTCAGGAGGACCATCTGCTCTAACTCACCTGTTTCTTTTAACACCTCTTACGTAAGGTTGACACAAACAGAAACTGTATTTTGAGAGAAATAAGCTGTGCATTAAATATAAGACAAATTCCTTGGCTTCCAACATTGCCAAATAGACCATAATACACTATCAGACACAAAGCAGCTGTAGTACCTGCTTAGCAGAAAATCTTCATTCCTTTATACCAGAAAACCACTTCCACTTCCCTGGCTAAAAAACAAGAGGAATACTTTGGAATACATACTTTGTTTTTGGTATTTTTGGGGTTTTTTTGGGCAGAAAACAAAGGTCTTCCAACTAAACAGCATGAAACATGTCACCAGGAAGGCTACAAATTTTTTTTAATGGAAGCAGATCCCAGGATTCATTCACCTGGATGATGCTGGACCCTATTAAACTTCATTCAAGCAAATCACAGAAAATCATGTATCTTTTATCAAAACAAAACCACAAACACTGTGACGGCAACCCTCAGGCTGCTGCTTTCTTTGAAGAGCAGGGATGGTGCTAATCCTAGTGAGCTGTGGAAGTGCATTAAGCCTGTAGCAGCACTCCTTTGCTTCTCCTGTCCTTCCACTATTCCCAGATCTTTCCCAGAACATCTTGAAAGAGATAAAAGCTCCTATGTTTGGAAGCACAACGTTTCTCAGACTGTAGAAGTCTCAGAAGAGTATTTCCATGGCTGTTACTGAAGTCTTAGGGTACATCAAGGGGAAGAATAACCAATGAGCCTGAGGAATTGTGTTACAGGGCTCCTAAACTTTGTGTCACATGGAGCTGTTCCACTTTGTATTGACACCCCATAGATTTTCAGTTCCAACTTGGCCTCTAGCAACTCTAACCACACAAGACAACCTTTTGACTAAACCTTTAACCTGTAAAGAAATTCAAGGAGAGAAACAAGATAAGCAGCCAATTTTTTATTATTATTACCACCTCTGGAATTTCATAATGTTGCATAATGCATAGAGTTTTTATGATGGTGAGTACACAGCCTTGAGAAAAAAAGGAATTGTTTTACATACATCCTCTTAATTGCCTCTAATAGGAGCATTCCCCAATACAGCAGCACGGGGTTCCTAAGTGCATGGTAGGCAAGCCCTTTCTATACATTTAAGTTCCCAACAAACCATGTCTACAAAATTTGTATAATAAGGTATTCTTGAAATTTTAATTCTGCCTTCTCTTTACTACAATAAAAAGAAAAAGTTCATCCTTTATTTCTATAATTTGATTATCTCCAGCACCTGTGAAAGGGAAGATGAAGTTTGGGAGATTCAGATGTCAAATTTAAGTGACCTTAACTATTGCAGTTACATACAGCAACACTTACTTAGCAATTACTCTGATAAGAGAAGATCAGTAAAATAGATTTGTTCATGTTCCTGCTATCATTCCTACTACTACATGAGGAGAGATCTATGATAAGGAGCAGAAATAAAGCACCAAGTGGTGTCTCCTCCAGGTGTGGCCAAACCCCAGAAACCACATCAGCAATACAATACAGATACCAAGTTAGCATGGTTATTTAGAAGATACGTAATTTTTTTAGCTTCTCCTGAGTTTTCTTTATATACTTGGAAGGAAAACAATATGAGCTACCTTTTTTTAATGCCATCCTTACCAAAACTGTTTCAGGCAAAGGTTGGGTGATTAGGGTCCCTGTTGTGCAGCAACAGTCTCCTGTTACCTTGTCTTGCCCAAGTCTACACCTTTGTTATCCAGGAAACATTTGAACCCAGCCAGAGATGAACTTTTTTTTTTCCCTATAGAAGTAGAAAGACAGGGGCATTCCTATTAAGAAAAAGTCTGGATGAAGCACTATTGCCCTTTTCTGTTACATGTCAGTATATTTTTGCCACACCTCTTATTGCATAGCAGGACAAGTGTCCCTCTTCCACAAGAGGCAAAAGATGACAAACCATCCACTCTTTGTATGCAAGGCAACTTTTTAAAGTCTCAGAAAAGGAATTTGTTAAAGGCCATCCTATTCTTTCCTCATAACTATCCAGGAAGATTCACAATGAAGACTGGTTAAACAAGTTGGCACATGACCATGAAAAAAAACCTCATAGAACTTGCAGGAAAAGCAGCTTGGGGCTGTCACATTGCAAATGCAGACACACAGTCACATCCAGGAAAAATTCCAGCCATACCAAGACACCACAGAAGACTAAGGAGTATCTCCAAACAATATCCATGCTTCTTCCTTGAGTCAGATCTAATATCTGAAACAACAGAAACAGCTGCAGAAGGCATCAGGTACAAACAAAGGCAAAATGAAACAGTTATTCTCATAATCCTTAGCTAATTTTTGGCTAAGTCACTACTTGGCAGATATTGGTAGCCAGAATTCCCTGAATTTATAAAAATTAGGAAATATTGGTAAACCACAGCACACTAAACAATGATATGGCAATACCATGTGCACTAGCAAACTGCATGCCTTATGCCACTCCATTGCTTCATTGAGTAATAAACTGTTAATTGCTTGATTAAAAAAGTATCACAACATTAGCACAAAGTCAGTCAAACTCTGGAGCAACAATCTGCCAAAAGGTATAGTTATGGAAAAGCAGTCAGACCATTCCATATTCCTCTCTCCATGCATTGGGTTTGTTCCCTCTCCAAAAATCAGAGAGAAATTCTAAAGAGTCTTGTAAACTTAAATCAAGCAGAAATTACATATTCCATCACCCATCTGTTGCTCTAGCTTAAATTTTAATAATATGACTATGTCTTTCTTTCACACAGAGCAAGAAAGAATAAAGATTTTGCCAAAGGTCACCCTAAACTGGATGGATAAATTTTAGCTAAAGCATCACCCTGAACATTTTAGATTTCTACTTTTTAAGTTTTATGAGAAAACGCAATTTTTGAATATAAAATACTAATACATTAATTATTTCTACAGTCTGAGGGATTTGACATCCATGTTGCAAACAATCTACTCTTTGTTCCACAATTTATTTCCCATAAATCAAACATTTAGAGTTGATAACCTCCCATCACAGGCACACTAGATCTACACGAAATGTATTTCAAAGCCATATTTTCTTTCTGATCTCCCAAAAAAGGTAGCTTATTTAGTTAATTTAAAATTTCTAGTGTCTCCTCCTGTTCAACATATTTCTAATGTTAACAACAACCAAGGCCCCAGTAAATAAGGTTGCCAGTTCCTGATTAGGAGTACGTGGGTTTAGCATAATTCCAATTAAATCACATCAGCATATTCCATCATTAACTGGATGTTCTGACAAGCTGCACAGGCAACACCTCACACTGTACCTGGCACTGTGGTAAACTGGCCCTTTGAGGCTGTGGTGCAAACCACTGCTCTCCAAAGTCTGCTGGTTTGAGAAGGGAAAAAACCCCTTCTGGAGGCAAACAGCCTAGTCTTACACAGGATTCTATCAGATCACAATTACAACAGGATGCAAATACCTTGCAACAGGGTTTTAGCTGCTCTCATAACATCAGGATATAGAGCAAGAAAAGAAGCAGGAATGGACTTGCAAATTCAGAGTAAGATCTAAACACCCCTACTTCCTAGGACCATAGAAGTATTTAACTCCTAAACTCTATACTTTATAAAGTAGTACAAGGAATTTGAAGCAGATTCCCACCCTCTACTGTACAACAAGTTAAGAACCATATTCAACTTCATTGAATTCAAACTCTAAGGGAAGTTCATTCTACAAGAACACAATTCACCTTCCTGGCTGGTCTGGAAGTATAAATGAGGTTCCCACTTCACCTGAATATTTATTAAGCAACTGCTAAGCTGAAACAGTCTTAGGAAAATTGCATAAAGTGCACATGTCTATCAAGATATGAATATGTCTGTTGTGAATAATAATTTTTCACATACTGGATAACAAAACTGATTACAATAAAGATGAAAACTCTGCATTTATAATTACTGTGTCAATTCATTCCTGTAAAACAGAACTCCAGCTTTATGATTAACAAGTCAATTCAAGCATCACAGATGATAATTAGTAAACACAAGGAGTTTCAGACATACTTAAAGTACTTATTGTCAAGATGCTGCTGCTTAGTGAATACAATCTCACAAAACCTATTTGTGAAGTCTATCTTTTGAGTAATGCACTATTTGGTTGTAGAGAGAACAGCTCTCAAAATCTAACCCTTTAAACAGAAGTACAGCATTTAACAAGCATTTCAAAAATTAGAACTGCCTGTATTCACAGAGCAACACATAACGTGGGCTAGTGACTGAGTCTCACAGGCCTATCTCCTAGGAGAAAAATCCATGTTTTATAATGGTTTAGGACTTTTTTTGGCACATGCAGATACTTCATCGTTCTTGGACTTTCCATATAACAATTCTGTCATTCATCTTCTCAAACTCCAGCTTCAGACAAATAGCAGCTGTTAAAAGTTCAGATCTCTTCAAGAAACAGCTCTGAAACCTGCAGGGGTAAACTCAGTATTTGGCTATTTCCCAGGAAGCCCTTCCTCCCAGGAAGCAGCACTGCAGACAGCATTCTTCTTTTACCAAATCAGCAGTATTGTGACAACATAGGCTCTCCAAGAGCTATGAACATTGCACATCAAATTAGACAAGTGTCTTTTCCAACTGTTGTCCTATGGGAATCTACTCCATTATGGATTTTTCTCTCAAATCTCACTTTCACGAGTCCCTGGCCACTTATTTGGGAGCAACAGATGATTCTCTGTCCCAGGTAGCTGTCAATTTGCTACACAGAAAAGTGAGGGGCCAATATTTTAATGACTGCTCGCTGAAATGTACTTTTTAAAATCCTATATTCTTAACTGCATGTGCAGCAGTTAAATAGAAATAATATTTTAGATATTAGAGAAATGTACTATCTTTGAGTATGAAAATATATTCCCTTATTAACTGTGTTTTCTTCTAGATATTTCTGAACTCAGAAACAGATGATCACGTAATATTAGAAAAATATTAGAATTACTACTTGTTACAATCCACAAAAAAAACCTGACTAAACCCCACACACGCAAGAACTGAAAGCAAATCACTTGCTGCTTGTCAGGCATAACCTGCCAAGCTATTAGCTCTCATTTTGAAGGCTTGCATTTGCTCAGTGGCTGACCTGCACATTGCAGAGCCTTAGCATGAGAAATGGCTTTTAGGCTCAGCTGCTTTCTAAGTGCCATCCATCATCAGGAAAAAGAGATTATTCCCTTTACAGTCGGCTACTTTGCCAAATTCTTCTGGCTCTGTTCCATCAGTCACACCCACGGCACCCTGGGGAAAAGCAAACCCCAGCTCTGCACGGCTCTGCTCTTGCTGAAGTGCGGAATGAAAAGCAATTAGCGTTTGTTGCCATTTATGAGGAAAGTGAGGCGGAAAGACAGCTCTATCGTTTACCAGCCCCGCTCCCTGCAGCAGCCAGCAGCTCTCAGGGGCTAACAGAGCTGGGAATTCAAACTGGAGGGGGGTGGAGCTGGGAATATCCCATGGTTTGCAAAACAGAATCATAAACAAACCCACATGCAGCAGGGGGGTCCTTTGGAAGCCCTTCTAAAAGTACATGTACACATATGTTGTCACTGATGCAAAACACCACGAGGGTTATTACTTGCTGAACCAGAAGTGGTCCAGGAAGGCTCTTTTGCTTCCCAGCAAGGCTTCCTCCCCACAGTTTGTTTATACTCAAAAATAATAAACAAGATTCCTTTTCAAATCAAAGCATCTGCTCTTTCATTCACAGTACAATGAATACACTGCAGAACAGATTTATCTGCAATGGTGAAACAAACTCCAAATGCTTCCAAAGGTGGCCTTTCCCCATCCATTATGCCCTAAAAACTCTGCAAAAGGGTGTGCAGGTTAAGCCTTCACCCACAGTGTCCTGTGAGCACAGTCCACTGCAGAGCTACAAAACCACCAACACTGCAGGTTTTTACACCCCAGTCAACAGGCATTAAAACACAGATGCATCCCAAGGGTTCTAGGTCCTTCCCCTCCAAGAAAAGGGGAGAACAAGAAAAATGTCAGGACTTCAGGCCATTGTTCAAATCCAGGCCAGAAAATTGGAGTGTTGGAATAGCCTTTGGCTTTCCTAACTGGACATGTAAGAGGCTAAGGAGGAAGATTACAGTCACCACTTCTCTGTTCAGGGTCTGTGTACAAAAGAGTGCAGTCATCTTCTGAGGAAAGGCACAGGCAGCTAGGCACAGTTCTTCTCTTCTTCCCCTTACATTCCAGCTTCATTTTTGTAGCTACCAGCATGCAAACAGTTTAACAGTAAGTTAAGGATGATGGAATCTCTTTGGGTCTCTTTTAGTTTCACTGCAATCTGTCTGAGTAACACACACCATTAACCTGGTTAGTGAAAACCCAGCGAGAGAAACTTGAAAATATTACCCATAAACTGAATAATATTTTAAAATGGTTTATCACTGGAAACACAAATCTGAACTTGTGTTCCTCCTTTGAAAAACATATACCCAAACCTTATTCCAAAGCCATTTCCAACAGAAAATGTTATGACACTTTACTGCCACATTTAAACCTACTGTGCCAGCAGATAACAGAGAAGGCCCAAGTTCAAAGGATTCTCGAGACCTTGACATGAGATGCTTTGAAATCTAAAGCTGCCACTAAAAATAAGATGTCCTCTACCTCAACAAATAGAAAAAAGCAACTAAAGCAGTGCTGCAGGTTTGGGTTTCTTGAGGGAAGAAGGAATGGCACTTAATCCCTCCTAAAACCCAAATCAAGGTGCTTTCAGCACCAAATTTCTTATCTGAAAGTCAGGCAGTGGACAAGAGGTCAGCTGGTGTACATCCTAGGACAGCCCATGAGCCTCCCCTGCTCACTGATGAGAGGGAACACCCCATGCCCTACCAGCCCTGCACCAGCTGCAGCAGCAGGCACTGTCCAAGATGGGCTTGCACTTGCAGGAGGAGCTCAAGGCACTGAAGAACTCCTGTGCAGCTGCTCTGAGAGAGCCTTTCTCCAAGCAGCACCAAGAAGCTGCAGCCAGGGAAAACAGGCAGCACTGGACTGGCCCTTTCTCACAGGAATCCCCCAATTTGACCCCAAACCTTCACTGTGTTTACAACTAGAGCCACTTTGTGATCCAATAATGTCCTCTTTTCCACAGCACAAAGAATGGTAGCACCAGACCACTACATCCTGGATTCCTTCATTCCTGTCCCTTAAAATGAAAAGTTCAGCAGCTCCCACACAAAAAGTGGGCTTCCCCTTACCCAGTGCCTTCCTCCCACCTGTGTGGCTCCACCAGCAGTGGCCTTGTGTCCTTCCTCCTTTAACCATGGTGAAAGATTGATCAGAGCAGCACAAAGAGCTTCCCCCTCCCCACAAGAGGTGGATGTCCCGTGCATCTTGTGGATCCTGACTCAAATCAGTGAGGAAAATGACTCAATCTCTTCCTTAATCCCAGACAAACTGCTTCCCTGGTAGCTGTGCTGCAGTTATTGGCAATTGCCAGGTGGTAAAGAGGAAGTAAACAGGCTGAGGGGAAGCAAAGGGCTGGAAATCTCAAATGTAATAAAGGAGGGGATGTTGTCTTATCTGCCTGGTTGTTGCTAACTAGGAACCAAAGTTCAATTCAGCCAGTTCTGACATATTTTTCTACCAAGAGGAGCTATTTCATTTAGAGAAACCTAGTTGTCTTTGAATTGATGACAAACTTCAAGAAGTTATGTTGAATTGACAAGTTATAGCACAGACTGCATTAACATTTTTGACAAAAATCCCTATACTCAAACCCTTCACCAAACTGAGCAAGACTTTATGTGAATTTAATTGCTTTCAAATAATTAAATTCCACATTAAGTGGGGCTAATCTATACTGCTTCAGCCTAATTACTGTCTCAGTCCCAAAAGTTGTTGGCTCTTTTCCCCCCCAAAGAGATTAAAATGGAATTTATTGTTTAACATTTTGAGTCTCCAGTTGTCTGTCAGGTCTACAGAATGAAGTCTTGTAGCACAGTGTCTTATGGACACAGCAGAAAACTCAAGGCTAAGTCAGCCTTGCTCTTCCTGCATTTATTCTGCATTTTGTTTGTTATGCTAATTGAGGCTGTTAGCTAATGACTTCAGTACACTGTTAGTAATTTGTGGTTTTCCTTTGTGAAAATGAAACTAAATTGCCTCTAAATCTAAAGGAAGGACATCCACATGTTGACACTGAAAGGAGCATTTAGGTTCTACACACAGGTTTATCAGCACTCCTCCTCCCTGTGCCAAGGAATGCTGTCTACTCCAGACTTCAGTACAATTCAGAAATCATCAGGAGCTGGCCTTCTTTAAGCTAATCAGGTTTACCACCTTGTCCTTAAAGATGTTTTAGCACACCTAGACATCCCAAATGATGAACATAACTCATGCAAAACTACATCTGTTACAGTGAAGGATTCTCTTATGGTGAGAACACCTGGATCTGTAGAAGGGACTGGAAACTTTGCTTTTCATTCCATATAGGCTCCACTGTTTCTTCTCTCACCTTAGATAAATGCAAGCACCACTTTGTAAAACCAAAAAAGAAAAATCGCAGAGCTTGCCTTTCTATAAATTTAAGTAACAGATTTTTTCTTTTCCAATTTCAACCTAATAAACACCTGGTATTGCTGTGTAAATTAATAGTGAAGACAGATGGGAAATGGGAAAACCAACAAAGTCTTGCATTGATCCCACAGATGGGGTTAAAGATGCCAAGACAGAGCTCCATATTAATGCCACAGTATATTAGCCTACCCCTATGGAACCATAAGATCACATCAGCACACCAGGCTTTGTTCAAGAAATAAATAAATAAGCTAACAATTCACAAGGCAGTTTTTCATTAGATATTTGGCATGCTACTAAAAATAATCAGGGAATATAGATATAAACAACAGCTTTCTATTCATTCTGTCCCAATAAATAAGACCCTGGAAGAGTGCTCACTGTAACTAAATGCATCTAGCAATTTTCACAGTGCAAGTACTAAAATTTGAGGCTTTATTCTCAGGCAGAAAGGCAAAAGCCAGAAAAAAAGCAAGTAAGTGAAGCTCACACAGACTCTTACACAAAGAGTGACTGTCCCATGTGACAAGCAACAGCAGAAAGGGCCCATTTATATTTCTCTGTCTGCAACAATCACAGCTGAAATCTATCTTTAGGAGCCTGATCTGAAGTTCAGAAGACTTTCAGTATACTGCTGATTCTGCAGAACTCATTTCTGGGTTCTTTCTCATGTCTCCCAATTTATGCCACAGACCAACAAAATCTGATACCAGGGCAAGGGCTGCAGACACACCAAATTCTGCCTTGAAACAACACCTCTTGATAGACAAAATGTATCTATGTTAAAAATTAGCCCCAAAAAAGGAAAAAAAAAGCCACTAAAACCCCAAATTAATCCAAAACAACTTGCAAAACTTCAGCAACCTGTTCCAATAAGACTTTCATTAAGCTAAGAGGCCAAAGCTCAGTTTGTAGCAGAATATCAGATCATCTAGCTAGTTCTGATTTATTTCTCAGAAATATTTTAATCAAGAAATGTCAGCATCAGCTATGATGCTTTACAGGTGCTAGAACATCCTAACTTGTTACACAGTGTAACTCCCCACTCTGAGAGCAGAGCCCATGCTATTTAATACTGCTCATGACAAAGTATGGGAGCACATCTACCTCTCACCCCACACTTCTTTTCTTAATCACATGCCTTAGATCAAAAATGCAATTATATTCTTCTAACATAAACCTAACAAAATAAACCTCTGCTTCCTTTTGAGAGCAAATAATTTATAAAAGGTTTGTAAGGAGGTCAGGTAATAAAAATATTACAGTTTTATGGTAAATCTTGCTATGACTTCATCAGGAACAAATCTCTACCTAGCTACTTGTGGATCTTCAGCACATAAACTTGTTTGTCAAATTCTAGAAGGGATTTCCCCTTCTCAACTCCCCAGAACACAGCCTGCAATTTAAACCAGTAACCCAAATCCTACAGCAAATCTTAACCACAGACTTCTGCTAATTTCAAAAATCCACCTGACCTGGCCAGTGATTGGCTCCTTGTACCAGAGTGCAACAACTTGAATGGAAATAAAACCAAGAGGAACAAATTTAACAGAAGGTCACAAGTGTAACTTTTAAATTACCACGCTTTCCCAAGAAAGTGACACAGTGAAAAAGCAGATTTGTGTTCTCTCAAAGCAGTGATAACAACCTCACACTGAAGACATGTCACCTAAAGCACTGACAACTACATCTGCACATTCAGTGATCTAACCCTGTCTAGCACTGAAATAAAAGTAAAGCAACAGGTAAAATAATCAGCCTGTGAGATAAAAAAAGGCACATCAAAGAACCATGAATTAGTAATCAGAATTGATATGGGTCCAAAGATATCTGCTGGATAGAAAGATTTTAATCACGCTCATCTAGGATAAGGATTAGCTTTCACTATTCCACAGTTATTATGGTTTAATGTGCCCATCAGTGACAACAGAAGCATTCAGATGGCAAAAGGACCATAGGTGTTTACAGATTTTACCCTGTGCAAACAGCACACTAAAACATCCTGTAATATTTCTGTTCCAACAACAAATAGAAATTAACTCTGTTTACATCAGATCACCAAAAAAAAGGGATTAGCTGTTTGTGTTGGTAAGCACATTTATGTGATCAAATGTAGATATACAGTAAACCAAAAAGTTTATTACTGAACCTGATCTAGTGGTTGCCTCCTCTCCACGTGTCTTGCATCTCACCTCGAAGGTATCTGTCAAAGTTTAGAAATTACAATCATTAGATCAAACTTTTAGTAACTCATAAAATGATTTTTACATCTTTAGTCCCTGCTAATACTTTGGACATCAAGTTTGTCTGGCCTAATAATTTGTCAGACATGAACCAAGAGATGATTTGAGGTACAGCTGAACCTTTTTAAACACACAGAGGTAAAATTTGCCAGTGCCAAGGACTAATTAACTCCCAAGGGTTGAGCACATGTAAGAATTCTGGGGACATGTTCTCTGGGAAGCATCCACCACAACTGTCCCAAGAATTTCCAAGGCTCCTATGAGATCTTATGAGAAATCACTTAAGTGCCTTCTTACCATGTCTAGTACAGAGGCTTTGTGTATAAAATAGGCACAAAGTGTTGAATAATCTAATCAAATGCACTTTTCCCAAAATATTACAGTTTAAAATATAAGTTTTCATAAGCAGATGTATTTCCTCTGAGGTTATCAAATGTGGAGAAATAAAACAGGAAAGAATTTTCAGTGGCCTGAAGAGATCTATGTTAAAAAAAAACACACACATGTATCAACATCCCCAGAGAAACTAAAAGCTTTCCAGTGCAAAAAGTGATGTGTTCACCACAGCACTGTGGGCACAGAAAAGCTCAGCAGTCCTTGCTCTACAGGCTTATGCACCTGGGATAAGGTCCAGAGGTCATTTTTCACACTTGTCACAGCAATTTGTACTCTGCCACCTGAACTCAACATCCAAGTGAAGCCCTTGATGTTTTTCACCACTAGGAAAGATCAGCATTTCTGGGATCCAGCCAGTGAAGTCATGCAAAGGCATAGCAGTGACAATTAATTACTCGTTAATCATGCTTTGGTTACAGGATGAATGCCACCAGAAACACTTCATTTATTCTTTTCATTGATATTAGACATTCATTGTTACAATTACAAAAAACTTAATGTAAACAATTCAGAAGACTGTCTCTAACTGACAAATACTTGAAAAAAGCTCATTTTTGTGTCTGCAGCTTGAAGAGATCATTCCACAAACCCCATGCTGTTCAGAGCTGATGTTCAACTGAGAAGGAAGTACAGAGTTTGAGAGAAGCCATATGGCAAAAGTTAAATATTTTGGTATCAAAATACCCATCATAGCTTAATTCAAGCTTATCATGTTCTTCAAACTTTTGAGACATGAGACCCAGAGCCTGGTCAGAACTGTACAATTTTTCCACCAATTTTTATGGATGAGGGTCAATGAATTATTTCTTCTTAACAAGAGTGTGACATTTCAAAGTTGCCTTTAACCACAGAGCTCTCTGTAGTTTCAGAACCTACAAAGAGACTGCATATTTCCTTTGTACACATAGATAGGCAATCAGAAAACCTTCCAAATTATTTCAGAATTAATAAGACAAGCTTTATGTAAGCATCAGCATAATTTTATTTCCAGGCTCACTTATGCTTAACTAGTTCTAAAACTTGAATATGCTCAATATAAAATGCATATTTACATCCCAGTTGACAATGA
>WEIU01022698.1:43090-60589 GCA_013389925.1 Aegithalos caudatus | reverse complement strand
AATGACCTTGTGTTAAATTATTACAGAATGGCTGATATTTCCACAAGCACGGGTTAGAATTGGATATGCAACCAAACACATGGGGATGGATCATTACTGGGCCATAATTAATGATGACTGCCATTCACTGGGCCTCCACAACACTGCCTGTCATCAATAGCTGTTAGCAGAAGGCTGCAATATAAACATTTATAAAGCAGACACAATGCACCAGCTAAACCACTAATGCATGTAATTGCTAACACAGAGCCATATGCTGAAAATTCATCTCTCTTTACATTTAACTTTTACAACCTAGGCAAATCAGACAACTGTATAGCCTACAGTCTTCCAGAATTGCTTACTGAATACAAAACTGTAATCAGCTGCCAGTTCAGTTGTTTTTACAACATTCTGCATAAAACAAATGAGGTCTGTTGCCCTGGCTTGTGAAAGAGCTCCAATAAATGCCAATTATAAGAGCAATTAGGGGATCAAATCTGACATCACAGGTTTCTCTATAAGATATTAGCTCAATGACTTTTTTATAAGCTAATTAGTCATGGACTCTGAACAAGAAACAGATGATCCAAAAACAATGATTCTGCAAAAGTGTGTGTTGTCAAACCACATAAGGGCAATGACCCCAGCTTTCCAGTAGGAATTATATCTGTGACTGTTAACTCCTTCAACAATATTAGCAATAACAATCTAAATTATGAACAAGAACACATGAAGTACTCCAAGCACTCTCCACTTCCGTAAAGTTCTTAAAAACCCTGGATTTACCAGTATTTTCTTTGGCAAAAGCCATGCTGTTAATCAAATATGAGATAAGTCTGCAGGGATTGCACAACAGGAAGAAAGAAGGAATTCCTGCATAATACAGTGAACTTGCCTCTTCCCAAAGGAACAGAGGGCATAGCAGAAAGTGGGTGCTTCATTTGAAAATTCCTGTCACAAAAAGGCAAGCCCAGCTACCAGCACAACACAGGAAAAGTAGTTTGATTTTCTGAAAACTGCAGTCCTTGTTGTAAAATGGCAAAATGTTGTCTCTATGATGATAATTGGGATTCCTTCACATGTAGCCATAAGGAGAGTATGTGTCATGTGCAATGACACTTTTTCTGTAGGCTATTGCCCTGTTCACCAAAACAGAAGCAGTTCACCAAATGAACATCTTCTCTAATGGTTCTCTGCAAAGCCTGGTGCATTATTTGCCACAAACTCCTCAAAGTGCAGCCCAAAGCCAGAGGACACTCACAAGAGACAGCTCTCTGGCAGCTCTCACCACAGCGCTATGTGGCTCACAAATGAGTGCATTTCAAAAATAGTGCTGTCCTTATTTTACATTTAGTCAGTGTGGCTACTCAACACAACAGAATTGGGGGTCCCAAAATCATCAAGCATTTTACTGTCTCCTCTAGTGAGAGGCTTAAACTCAGCTACACTCAAACTGATTTGCGGCAGGTGCAGTAAAACCTGGCAGAAACTACAGAAACAACCTGCCAAGGAAACATGTGCAAGCCCTCAGGTGTTATTTCCTAAAGAGCTATAAAATGTGGAGTATTTTATTATCAAAGCAGGCTGCCCTTGATTTCAGGTATGAGAGTCAGCACTTGCTCAAATCAAAGCCAAGAGCTGGAGGCAGGTATTCCTAACATCAGCAAAAAGCTTCCTATAGCACCTTGATCACTATCAGAAAAGCCAGGGTGGGGCTGGGAATCACTTTCCCCAGAATGATATTTGATTGGTTAAGTTGCATTTCAGGGTCTGGAGGGGGCAATAAGTTTTCAAGGAAGAAGTTCTGTCTTTGTATCACAGGCAAAATAAACACTTTTGTGTTGATGTCTGGGAGCACACTGACTTACACACGTACACAGACCTTGGAAAAAAATGCCACCCCACAGAGAAGCCACTTCCAATCTTGAGGGTACCCCTCATACAGAGGCAGCCCAAAGCAAACCAGGCAATGCAGACAGAAGTTTAATATCAAGCCACAGCTTTCCTCAGCCTAACATACAGGCATAACCCTTTGACCTCATTAAAATTACAACCTAGCTGATATGAAAATTAACCTAAAGGCCTCTCCCAACATGCTTCTCCAAATAACCTATGACTAACTTACTCCAGATATCTTACAACACATCAAATACACTATGACACAAGTGCCAGAAAATCTAATAAAACTCTAGCAATAATAACTGTCAAGAAGCTACAAAAACATTCTGACTAATGTGTACTAACAACTGATATAGAGACAGCCAGACATTGCACCAGGAAAAACAGAAATATCCATGGATTAAGCAGAGGGGGTGCAATGTATGGCACAGCATGGAAACTGGATATGTCCATGGGCTGCCTTTCAACACCCCATTTGGGACTGATGCCATGAAAGCCATATGACCTCTGAAACCTCACACTGTTCATGGCCATGTCTCAAACACCCTCACACTCCTGAACTGCCCTAAGAGTGAAACCCCCAGAACTTCTGGGATGGAGCTGCTCCTGGTTTGCTTAAACCAGAAGCTGATGTGTTCAGTTCTGTCTGCACTCTGCTTTGCACGTCCATAACCTCAAGTATGGGACTGGACATTTTCTCTTCATAGAATCACAAAAGTTGTCATTGTGTGCATTTTTATTTTCCCCCCACTTCTTTACTCCTGTTAAGGAGTATGGTAACCATACAATACTGCTGCATTGAGCAGAGTTCAACAAACAGAATTAAACATAAGCACACAAAAAAAGCACTGCATGCACTATTGAAAAATCTTGCAGTGACTTACAGATACTAATTTCAGCAGAAGATTTTATAGAGTGCAACTATATATTCTCCAACAACTAATTCAAGAAACAATAAAAAACAAGATTACATTGTCTGCTACTTCACAAATCAAAATCTCACTTAGACACACCCCATGCACAGCCATCCACGTTTACAAAACTACCAGCTACTCAGATTTATCTTAGTAAATGCATCTCCTTAAATGAAATTAATCACAATCACCTCAAGGACAGCTAGTCTGTGATTGTGACTGGACATACTAACAATACTTGCTAGGTAGCATGGAACAATATTTGTGTTACACCTGGATTATACAGAAGAGGATGAAAACTCTGGATTTATTAAAAACCAAGCCTTTTGGGGGGCTGAATATGTTTTACTGAAGCTTATGTCAAATATGACATATTGAAGCTTATGTCAAATATGACAAATAAAACAGACTACTTATTATAACTAACAAATAATTTTTTAAAAGAACCAGGATCTAGGTGATCAAGTATTCAGACAATATCAAGTAGAAATATTCAAAAGTAAGAATAGACATTTTACATAAATGTTTCACTGTAATACACAATTCAACTAGGCACACTGCTAAAAGTTATCTACAGCCCAAACACTAAATTGTGTGCTCATGTAGGATATAATGTGTAGAGAGACTTAAGAATATTTTCTGTTTCCAAGCAATAAATATAAATTCAAGCTGTGTCAACAATAAGACCAATGGACTAAACAGATGTAGATGCACAAAGCTTAAAGGAAAAACCTTTACTTCTCTGCCACAAATGTCGCAGTCTGCATCACAAAAACATCTAATTTGTTCACTTGTGTAGTTTGAGCCAGGACCTGTCTTTAAATCCTTGTTTCACCACAAGGAAATAATCTATCATATTCTTTGCATTTTCAGTGGAGAGCTCTGTGAAATCCCATATATTCTCCTTTCACAGATATCACCACATTCAATGTGCATTCTAGGACTGGAAAAGATGAAGGACACTGATGACACCATTGTTTCAAAGTCCAAGACATCAGGATTAATGCATTCCATTCACTTATACTGCATATAAAACAAACAGACCAACCAACTAAAAACCTCCCCCACAACTATGATTATTGCCATGATAGAAGTGACAGATTTTTTTGATGGTTGTTTCCTCCTTCTACTTGAAAAATGAAGAAAAACGTATTTTAAGCATATTGGCCCTAATAGTTACCATAAATCTCTGCAGTGTCTTGCTGAAACTTGAGACATCATCACTGGACATCTTACATTTCTAGTTGGTTTTTAAATCAGCAGTGTATTTCAGCTAAAATTATACATAGTGCTTTCTTGGGACATTCGTATTTCTCATCACAGAAGAGAACAATAATAGGAAAAGCCTACTTTGTAAAGCATATTAAGTATCAAAAAAAAAAATCACAAGAGGCTAAAAATGTCCCAGCCATGACATCATTGCAATGCAGCAGATAAAAGGAAAACAATTTTGAACAGGACTCATCTTTTCATCCAGAGGAGAACACCAGATCCTATTTAATCCCAGGAGGTCTTGGTACATCTTTATCACCTATCCTCTACATCATAAATGGAAATCTGAGTAAGTGGAGAATCACAAAGTGGCCAGAGGAAAGGAGTATTTGTGAAACTCTGTAGAGATGGAAATTGCATCCTCAGTGTTTGAGTCAGATCTATTCTTTGCATTCTCCTGAGCAATTCCAGATGGGGATCAGACACAAAGAACAAATGCGAAGAAGATATTCTTTCACACTTCCAATTCTTGCTTTCATCAATTAAGTTATCACTAACTTCTGTGAATGAACTGGGAGATGCAGATGGACACACACATTCAGTTTCAAAAATGTGATGGAGAAATAGAGGTATAAAAGGAAAAATGGAGAATATAAAATGAAAAAAAAACCAAACAAGCAGCTGAAACAGGTAACTGAAAAACACATGAAAGCAAAATTTAATGTTTTAAAATTTTATCCAATTAAAACAAATCATAAAAAGAAAAAAAACCCAAAAAACAAAAACCCTGCAAGCATGGACAAAATTAACAAACATCGAACAAAAAGCAGAATTACTGTATAGAGAGGGTGCCAATCCAACAGGCACAGATGATGAAGCAACCCAGTGAACAACAAGATCCTCAAATTCTTTCATGTAATAAGAGTAACCTTCAAAGCCTCTAGATGGACATTACTACATAGCTGCTTGCAAGGGGAGAACAGACAGAGGCAGCACGCAAGATTTTCTCTGTTAGTTTTTGGTTTACATTTGAGGGCACCAAAGCATGCCAAGCCATTAAAAAAAACCCCAAAACAAATACAAAAAAACTTGGCAAGTCTGAATCTTGTGCAGATAGAGGAAGAGGTCATTTAGAACATTACTGAACCAAGAATATTGAAATGACATCTGAACACAACCCAAACTATGCAGTTTTAAAGCTGTCCAGACTTCTGAAGGAATATTTGCAAGAAGGCAAATTGGCTGCAGATCCTGGGAGGATATGGAATGCATAGAGACCACCTACAGCAACTGAGCATTCCATAGAAAAACAGGTAAGCTATTTGATTGATAACCCACGCCCCAAAAAATCTGGAACACCGAAGAGACATGGGAAAAACAAGGAAATTTATGTATACTGTACAGATATTGGATGTGACATGCCAGTTCTGCTGAAGCACAACTGAGTAAAAGACTGTCTACTGAAAAAGCAGACTGAAGAGGGCTAAGACAAAAGTTTCAAGAAAGCAGAATGTGATAAAAGGTAATAAAAAAAGAAGATGAATAAAAGAGATGACTGAACTGCATGAGTATGATAAAGAATTCACAATAAAATTCACAATGCTATGCAGCTACAAGACCACAACAAAGTGCTGGAAAAGCTGCATCCATTATGACAGGGCTTAATGGACTAATTTTCATGACCAAGAGAAAAAAGACATTAGAGATTTTATTACAGGTAACTGTCACCAAGAGTCAGCAGATTTAGGTGATGAGCAAGAATTGACTGTTCCAACCACATCACCCTCCATGCAGCTGCATGTCTCCTACAGGGACACTGACGTCAATCTCTCCTTTCTAACAATTCATCAGATTTTGTGAAATGCATGAAAATTTTATTGGAGGACTCCAAAATCATTGCCAGGGAGAGAGACAAAAGGAAAAATGTGTCTACTCTGCTGCAGGCCAATTCCACTAGAGACTAGCTCAAAAAACCCAGTTTAAATGGTCTGTCTTCTTTTTAAAGACCAGTCCTTTGAACACCTGAATCCTCCTCTCTTCCAGCACCAGTACCACCATTAACTGTAAGAACATCTGCCAAAAGGCAACTGAGGTCTGGCATGTTGTCCCACACTATGATAAACCTTACAAAGGTGGAGATTCAAAGGCAAAATTCTCTCTTTAGCATATTTGAAATGAGGCTGAGCAGGAGACAACAAGCCACCAAACAAGACAGAGCCACCACATTGTTTGTTGCAACTTCTGCTTCTTTTCTGTTATTAATTAATAAATAAGCTGAGGTAATAGATAAGGTGCATTCAAAAGTCAATACATTCCTCATTTCTAAGAAGGTGAGAACCAAGAAAAAAGCTTTTCTGGTTTTTTGTTTGTTTTGGGTTTTTTGTGATAGAGCTCAGCAGGAAAACAAAGCAAACCTTCCTAATACACAAACATAGGAACCTGAATTCATGACAAAGCTAAATAAACTGGATATAGTAACAACACTGTTTTCTGCACTACAGCACTGCTCATCCTCACTTATTAAAGTGGGGTGCCTGCCTTGAAGAGCTTAAAAGTGCATGAATAAAGGCCAGATAGAGACTATGTCCACATGGATACATCTGTTCAGGTCAGGTCAGCAATGAAACACTGCAAGCACTGAGGAAACCAGTGTATGACAAACAAATGCCTGGGTTTTATACCTGCTTGGAAAAGCAACTGTACTGCATCTTAATCTGTGGCTCCACAGTCAGCCTGAACATGTCTAAATTAACTTATTCCTCCCACTCCCCAGTTCTTGGTCATACTTGATCCAGTTCCCAATGCCATACCAAAAGTACTTGAGCCATTATCCAAAGAAAGGTGCACTAGACAGGAAAAGGGTGGCAATACATGGAGAAATGCTTCAACCACCATCTCAGGAGCATCATTTCACTCTAAATGACTTCCAGAACTACAGGGTGAACATCTTGACACCCTGAGAAGTCAAATAGACATGATCATAGACTAATAACCATATAATGCCATCATTCACAATGCAATTTTCACATTTCAGCTCTTGCACTAGCCAGTACTTTGCCGTGTATGCCAGCTTTCCTAATATCCAGAGCCAGGGCAGACTCAAATAACTGACACATTTCCAGATAAGTGATAAGATAGGCGTGAGCAGAAAACACTCCCCCCCACCCTTGGCCCTTCCACCCTGTCAGAGGCTCAGAGCAGAGTTAATAAGTTGCTTTCCCCAAACATGCTACAAATGTATTTGAGCTACAACATCTCTTTGAAGATCTTACCTCCTAAAATGTTCCAGGTATATTGCGAAACACAAATTTCAGAAAGCTGTCAAGATATGTCAAGATTCCAACAAGTTTGTCAGCTAAGAAAAAACCCACTTGATTCTACCTTAGACAAATACAATTCTACCTTAGACAAACATTGCCTGGGACTTATATTTGTGTCACGTTTTCCAAAAAGCAGCTGAAATAATACACAATTGAATATTGCTGTCTGGGGGGAAAAGAAGTATTTAGACCATAAACAAACAGGCTCAAATTACCCAGAAGTACACATGCCTTGCAGCAAGCAGAAGAAGCACCACAGTAAATAACATGCATAAATATTCTTCAAAAGCATCTGGCAAAATTCACCATAATGAATTCAAAATATTCAAGCAATTATTTCCAGCCAACCACTTATTTCTTTCAGAACTGAGACCCTCAGCATTTTATTATGCTCTTTTCTGTCAAGGCATATTTCTTCAGTAGTTTGACTTTTTTTTTTTTTTTTTTTTTTTTCCCCTGCCATTTGGCTAAGCAACTAAGTAACTTATTCAGTAACTTCCAGACGACCTAGCAAATGGAATTGATTTGGATTAAATAGCAACAGATTATTTCAGTAGTTAAGTAGTCACGGGTATGCCAGGAACATAACACATCTCAAATATATTCCACTAATCCTATCAAGTATGCTTTTACTTATCTTTCACTAAACATCTATTTTATGGTCCATTTCTTCATATATTCTAATCATGGCTCAGTTACAACGTCAAAAAACCTGAAATCCTAAACTAAAAGCACATAGAGTCACAACAAAGATAATTTTCTGATTAAGAGGTACATAAGGGATTCCTGTGGAATCATTAGTATTTACAACTATAAGCATATTTACTGCTTTCCATCCTTTACAGGACAGATTTGTTACAGTTGAAAGCTTTCCCTTCAGGGCCTTTTAGAGAAGCACATATATCCCAGAGATATGCCATAACCCATAAAGTCATCTCAGTAAGGCACAGAACAACTCTTCTCCCGGGGTTTCTTTGAGAGTACAAGGGCAAGAGGAGGAAAGGGACAAGGAAAAAGGAAGGAAAAGGTGTGTATGCAGAAGAGGGAAACTATACCTCTAGTTTAGAGCTGAAAGGACTTAAACTCATCTAAATCTTTTCCATTCCCCACCTTTTGCTTGTTCTGATTTTGTTTATTTTTCTGACTCATTACTCAAAAATTTCCTAGATCCTAATCAAGTCTAACAATGCTTCAGAGGAAACACAACTCTAAAATGGGAAGGGGGAGAAAGTCTTATTTAGGAATTCTTCATAAGCCATTAAATTATAAAAACTCAGGATATCCTCCAGGAATGGTAAGAAAAATGCTGCATAATAAAGTACAATATCCTTAAGTCATCAAATCATGACTTAGCTCTGAATTCTGGATGTCAAGAGCTTGGATGGTGATTGTTCATTCTTATATTTCACTCCTGTTTGAAGTACCCCAGATTCTTCCAGGCATGGAGTTTGAAATGAACTTAAGATTCAAGCCAAAAAAACCACAGACGAGGAAATCCTGAAATGGATCAGTGAATCAGTGGTCAGCAGAGATATCTGGACACACCAAGTGTATGAATCACACAGGGTTTCCCCAAAAAGCCTCTGTTGTCAGAGAGCCTCCAGGAGCAGCTTTCTACTCCGTTTTAAATGATCACCTTGGCCAACACCGGGCTACACAATGCACTTCATCAAAAGCCTCATCTTTGAGCACTTGAAAATTATTCACTTTAGCCACACAACACCTCTCATCTGTTTTAGCTCTACATCATATTCTTATCTGCCTTCAAATAAAACATGCAAATGATGTTGCATCTATTTTTCTAGTGACTACATTTATGTCTGTCTTTGGAAACTTAAAAATAAAGACCACGTCATTGCTTTATTTATGAAATCTGAGAGTTTAAAAGGCAAAACAGTCTAATATGAGAAAAAATTCAAATAAAGATATTTTGTAAATTCATTGTAGTTCAATGAAATAGCATCTGCTGTTTAGATGTCCTTTATCCTATTCCTATTCAACCTTAGGAAAAACAAGGCTAAGTAAGACTGCAAACTGCTCACTAAAGCACTTCAGTCTTTTCTGAGACTGAGGCTGGGTTTAGAAATCATGGTGCAAATTGTACATTTTGAAAACAGAGAAGACTGCAAACTATCAGTTATTCAGGAAACTAGTTAAGTATGTGTGTTAGCATGTACATGCTAGGCATGCCATCTAATACTAAATGCCTATGTAGAATAATCTTATTTCTTAATTATCAGTTTTAATTAGCTGGCTACATGAAGCAGGGTGCTATGACATCATATTATGGCTAAGTAGTCATTCCCCCTCCTTCTCAGAAAACCCAACAACAGAAGTGAAAATCTCAGCAGAGTGACAATTTTACATCTACTGCTGGGGATAATGACCAGCATTTCCACTTTTGTGCAAGACTGGGGAAATAAACACCATACAGAACACCGGGCATTAAAGCAGTTCCTCCAAAGTACAGCACACTACCCTTGCCTCCCGTGACACAAATCCTCCTTCCTCACAGCAGCACTGTCACTTGTGCAGTTAAATCATTTCTTGGTTGCCAATCAGTACCAAAGCCAAGCAAACATCTGCTTGTTTCTAAGAGAACTAATCAACAGTGCTGTCAACTGCACTTCAGTTTCCTGACAGATCACTGCAACACCCAGGCAGGCTCTGCTCTCTCTGAGCTTTCCACAGTGGCAGATTTGCAGTGGCTGTGGCCACCAACTGTCTCGTGCCATCCCAGTCAAAACCAGTAAAAAATGAGCCATGTAGCTGTACTGACAGCTGGGGGTATTACCCATGCAAGCACATCATTCAGTGTGGCACGGCTGAAATGCCAGCTAATGATTTGGATTCAGGAATTATCTTCATATCAGAGAAAATTACTCGTACAAAACCAGTATAACGGCTTAATAACCACATTCAATATTCTCAGCCATAAAAACATGGGGATTGGAACCAAGACCTCTGGGAGATGTACCTAATTTTGAAAGAGAAAATAATAAATAGCTTATATGCTCTTCTAGATTATCACATTTGCTGTCAATGACAGAGTGCTTGTGACAAACGCGTAGCATTGCCAGTCAGTATGGCCAGGTGAAAGCACAGCTTTCTTTCTGTGCAGAAGCAATAGGCCCTGAGAGAAATTAGGCTGGGAACTAAAGTTTCCAAGCACCCTCTCCAAGACTGGATGCTTTCTTAGGTACAATCTCAAACCCGTGGGGACCAAACCAGAAACAGAGCTCTCCTCACAGAATGGGAGGGAAGATGGAGACTCATTTTTACAAGTTTGAACAGTTCTAGGTGAGTTGTTCTGGTCTCCAAAGAAACATAATATGTTTTTTAAAGAATAAAAAGCAGAATATGCAGTGGAGAGCCACACTAAAGTTGAAGGACAAAAAGCAATTTAACAAGAATATTAACTGCTAGAATACTAACAATTTTAGGTGGCTGTGTAAGAAAATGTTACTTTACATGTCCCTTTCCCAGCCACAGGGAGCGGCCCAGCCCCTCTCTTAGTTTACCACCTTGCACAAAAACACGTGCAAAGACAAAACCAACCCATCACCAAGAAAAACCAACTCCAAACTCTGATTACAAGAAAATGTATGAAGCACTGCATTGGTAGCTCCACATGAGCAGTCTCATCCAGTCAGGAGAAAACCAGGAATTCTCTCTTTCAAGAATATCAACATTACACACACTGAGGTACCTGTTCAGCAGTGTTGACATACTGCATTTCACACCATAAAACATAACAAAAGCAAACAATTAAGTACAATTACTATATGGCACAGAAAGATTAGGGAATTAGTAACAGCTCCAGCTTTACAATTTGTTGGGAAAGTATTTCTTCCATCCTAAGCCCATTTGCACAACATGATAAATTGAATATTAATGCAACATGTAACTTACAAAATTAGTAATGCAATTTTTAGGCTGCTTGAATCAAGAAAAAGACTGTCCTTATCTCAGACATTAAAGACCTTTGTGTTTACAAATCCACAGTAGGCTCTGCTTTAGAGCTTACACATGTGAAACAGATTAAGGGGCACCATGGTGGGGGTTAATGTCTCAAACTTTCTGCTGGCTACATCGTCAGTCCCCTGCTGCTATTTTCTATCCCGAGTACATATTCAGCATCATTTACCATATACTCATTTATACATCATTTACCACTTCACCTCTCCCTTTTTGCTTTGTTTTAACAAGTCTTCACACATTAATCTTAACTACAGTTACTCTAGAACAGGTACAACTTGGGCATACCATACCCTGCAACATGAAATCACTGTTCAGCTTTAATCCCAAGGGTCCACTGCTTGGGAAATGATGGTTCTACCACTTCATCAATTAGGAACCAGACAAAAGAGAAAAGCTATCAGCCACAATTTCAGCTGTGAGGCAAGTCTCAAGGAGACTCTTTCTTGAAGACCCAAGTCCTAAGATTTGGAGTTTATGTAAAAAAAAATTGTTTTCAATACAAAATAAAGTTCAGAATTACATACCTGTGTAAAGAAAAAGCTTTTAAGAAGGAAAACAATACTCAATGTTTACAAGGAGCCTATAGTACTTTAAATATCATTATTTTTATGATCTTTTTTTCAGGGAACCTGACTCATGATCTTTGAATGCACTCAGCTGCCAACACAGCATGTAGGAAGAAAGCATTAGAGACTGCACATATCTGCACAGCAAGGCATTTGGAAAGATGGCCTGGACAAACGTTAAAAAAATAGGTTTGAGGACACAAAAAACTTTCTTAAACAACCCCTAATGTAACTGGCATGCAAAGATGATTGCTGCTCCAAACAACATTTTGCGATGTGACTGCAGGAAAAATAATCTGTTTTACTGGGAACACAGTCCTTTATCTGGGCTCATTACCTCACTTCAGTGATATGTTCCAGAAGATTTCACAACAGATTAAGAAAAAAATGCTGCTGTTTCAAGAGATACCTTCTTTAAAAGATGTACAAACACAGACACACACCCTAAAATAAAAGCTCTCAATCTGACAGAAGAGAAAATATATTCATTAATATCAGGAGCACCTTAGTGCACAGGAAAACCAATAATTACTCTGGGCTGCAGATGTAAATTGCCAGCACAGAAGAGACTTACAAAGCTGGGCCAGGCCAGTCTGCAGCTGGGAAGAAACCAGCTCCCCTCAGGCTCTCCTGCCACAAGGAGAGTTACAAGACCAAGGGGAGAATAGGCAACCCTTCCAGACATCTTTCCCCAAAGCAGGAGAAACCTCATCCCCAGCCTTTTGTCTAGTGAAAAACAATTTTGATTTTGCCTAGACTGCTGAGATCTCTGAAAAAGCCTTTAAGGGCTACAGGGATTTAGAGCAGATGACTTGGAAAGTTTAAGCACAATGTTTAATTGCTTAGTATCCCATTCTGCCTAGAAGGAACTGAAGATCTGACACCTGCATGTAAAAGAACAAAAGTGGAAACAGAATAGAATATTAAATGTCACAACAGGTACCAGTCAGAATTCTGCTTTGCATACTGTTGTACTGCTGCATTTTGCCCTTGGTCAGAATTTCCCCCATTAAAACTAAAGGGATGGAGAGAATGGAGGAAGAACTGAGAAAAAAAAAAAAAAAAAAAAAAAAAAAAAAAAAAAGGAAAAAAATTACCTTAGAGATCTTAAAATGTTCCAGAGAACTCAATACTCCTCAAAACACTATCTCATTCTGTCTGAAAGGAATGAGGAAGAATTTGCATGCATTTATACAGCTTTCATGTTATTTTAGGAATTATGAGAAGATTGAGGAGATTAGGCTTCTGTATCCATATCTATTCCCAAGTACTGGAGTACCCACATACCCCTCCCCACAAAGAATAAATAAAACTAGAAACAGCTATGACATACTTCTGAATGCCAAACAATCTTCCTTAGAAGTCACATATCTTTCAACATAAAAATGTTATTTACTTGCATTGCTCAGGATATCTCTACAGCACAGGAATAACCAGAATACCTAAACAACTTCCACAGACTATAGGTCTGACTTTTCATGACCAAAAAAAACAAACAAACAAACAAAAAAAAACACCCCAAGCCCCACCTTAATTCTATCAAAGGAGCCAGCTCCAGTCTCCAACCAATGCATTATTAAGAGAATTGTTTACCAAGTTACACTGGTGCACACCATTGCAAGGCAACGGTGTTGATCAGGTATTGCTGACAGAATACACAGAAAAACATTTGGCTGTGGCTGCACAGATGTTGCTGAATCTTTGTAAGTCCAAGTGAGACAGTGAATGGAGAAAACACAGCTCAGTTCTCAGAATAAAACCAGAATATGCAAGCTTAGGGTGCAACATAAAATAAATGCAGTAGTAACCAAGTGATTATGTATTAATAAGATGAATATGTCAGACTCTGGAATTAAAATGACAATTTCTTAACAGCTGCCCTTCAAAACAGAGAAGAATATTGCAGAAGTTAAAGAAATCCAGTGCCTTAATCAAAGATGCTTTCCAGTACTTTTTGCCAAATTATCCAGCAGCCTGTGTGAAACTGTAGGTGTTACAGCCTGAGTTCTGCTTCTTGCTTCAGTGAAAACTACTTAGATGGCTGTCAGAAACCCAGATGCTGTCTGTTCTACAAATGTTTGTTTCCTTCAGCTACAAAATTCCACATTCTCTCTGTGTTTGCCTGATGTGTAATTACACATCAGAAACGTAAGTCACTCCAGCCTGACAAAACAATCATATTTAATTCGGAGCGCCCTCTTAGCGTGGTGATAAGAACATCTGCTTAAACTGGCAGAGGAGAGGAGGAATGCAAGTGGAAATTCCTGGGAATTCATGATGTGTTTTCAGCTGGATAAATTCTCTAGTGGAATCCTGGATAAAATCTGTGGTAACATCACTTCGGACTCTTGATGTTCAGTTTAGTGTAACAAACAATCTTTGAAACCACACAGCAAAAGGAGGCCTTAAGGGAGGACTGTCTGCTTATTATGTGCAGTGGAGCTGGAGTCTAGGTTTAAAAATGCATTTTAAGTGCATTAGAATGTTTAAGAAAAAACATTTTAAAGACTTAAGAGCTACTACCAACCATTCCCAAAGTCTTTCCAGTAGCCCTGGGCAGAGTGGCACAGATAAGGTCCACAAATGCATGCCTATGCTTGAGACTGAATGGGTGGGCAGTGATGCCACTACTGCATTCAGGTCTGTGCCCTGAGGACAGACCACAAAATGAAGATAAATGAGTAAATTTACCTCCTTCTTCCTCCCAGCCTAACCAACAGGGACCGTGACTGTAAACCCAGATCAAGGATACACATTCAACGGCAGTAGTTGGCCATCCCACAACAGCAAATCCACAGAACGGCTTGATTAAGCACTGAAGTCACAGGGAATGTTCAGGGGAGCACTGGCAGTGAGGTGGTAAAGCTACCTGCATGAACAAAACCAACATTCTGATCTCAGGGATTCAGGAGATACTAGGAAGGAAATGACTTCCAAAGACATGGACAGATAGATCTGCATGCACAGTTACATTCTGAAGGTAAGAGAACCAAAGAGAACATGGGTAGGTAGCTCTGCAGAGGCACTGTGTGTTCTCACAGGGGCAGTATTGTTTGCTCTTTTCTGGATTACAACCTGAGTCTCTAAAGGAGCTTATCTCTTCAAAAATCAGATTACAGTAAGGCAAAAAAAGGTGATGGGGAAAACGTTTATTTGTGCCCAATTAGCATATTCTTATGCAACAACTCTATTAAGTCATGAACTAATGATTTTTTTGCCTTGTCTCAAGAGCTGATGTACTTGGAACACAGACTCGTCTTCTGCCATGCATTCCACTCTTGATAATAACTGAAAATTTTAAGGGACCTGCAGTTCATTTGAACAGAACCTGGTGGACTTCAGCTCTCAGTTTTCTACTCATTCTCTTGAAAAAAAATAACAGAATTAGAATTCTGACACAAGCCATACCAGGTATGACCAAAATTTAGTGGTAAGGTAGTTTCCCTCTGTTCTCTTTCAAGCTACGTCAGTTTCCCAGCTCAAGCTGAAGCTGTCCTTTAATTAATTCAGCTGGTAGTTCTAATTATCTTCTTATGACATACTAAAGCAATACACTCTTGAGGGATTATCTCAAGAGAAAAACTAACTCTATAATTGTAATACAAATTCCAGTTTATTGTATTTGACCTCTCAAGTGCTTCATGTAAGTCTCCTGATTATGAATTGTAGAGCATCCAGCAATGTTTACAAACATCGTACATTACAAACAATGTTTACAAACTGCTACTGAATCACAAAAGGTAACCTTGTCTACAGGCAATAGACTAGCAAACTATGAGCTTGTAAAGGAAATTCTGAAATGGCACATCAGGTGAGCGTTTTGCAGAACAGCAGATGCACAATCTTTGAACTCCAGAAAAACCCTCAAAAATATTACAAGTTACCTCTAAAGACTAAGGAGGCAGTACAAGCCAGTTTGTATAACATCCCCTCTTGTTTTCCCCTCCTGTTAACTACTTCTTCCTCCTTCTGGTCCTCCAGTAGCAGGAGATTTCCTATGAGATTTAAAATGCTTTACACAGAACATTGTATCACAGTTTACTGTTGCAATAATTTTAATTTCTGTACTCATCGCTCACAAGACACACCCAATCAAGTCACCTTAACTTCTCAGGCAACCAGAGTTCTACTTGTTTCTGGTTATTTCCAGTCCTCTTTTGTTGATATTCCTGCCACTATAGCTCTGCTGAAAGTATAAACCAAACTTCTCCCTTGCATCCTTCAACACTGTGCCATAACACCAGGCTTTTATTCCCTAAACCACTCCCTTTGTTCAAGCCATTCATGTAAACATAAGCCTTTTATGAGATCTATAATCACTAATGCGTTCATACACTTAAAATATGCCCCAGAAAAATGTATGGCTCATAATCATGAAAGTATCTCCCCCTGTTTTGTTGTTTCTTTCTCTATGCTCATGTGGATAATCTCCAAATATTTCAAGTTGTACCTGACATAGTACTGCATCACAAACCTGCCAAGTAAATCTATAACTATGAGGCAAAACTTACTCTTCATTCTGAAATGACCACAAAAATACAATCTTGACCTTCAAAAAGATACTCTTTTCCCTTCTGGTGAATTGTTTTGTCTTATTTTGATTGACACCTGAGTGGTTCTGAAGCACTGCTCATCCCTGCACCAACTGAAAGGTACCACTCATGTTAGATGTTCATCTAACACACAGGGGAAGCGAATCACAGAAAATAATGTCTAAAAGGAGAAGTATTCACATAATACACAAATATAGATGCTTACTTATACTGAATAAACAAAATACATTGCTATAATATTCTACGCGAATCTCTGCACATCCCAAGCACCTTCATAATCACCTTCATTTATGCCTTGCTTTCCAGTTTATTAGGGGAGAGTTAAACATCTTTTTAGTCATGATAACTTCTTCTTTCCATAAAGATGACTTTTTAAGAACTTGCAACTACAATGGAACTGTAGGAACTGATGTTTAAAAGTTGCATGCTATTTAAATTAGAAATCTAATAAGTGTCTTAAGTTCAAAAAACGACCTCAGAAATCTTATTTCTTCGGAAGGGAGCCAATTCCTTTGTATGAAGAATACAATTAACCTTTAGGGGCCCTCGGTGCCCGCTAATAAATGAGAAGGACAGCGAAATCAGTGAGCAACATACTTTTACACGTTCCCCTAATTGTCATAGAACTTTTGGATCCTCTCAAACTGAGAATTCCTCCCTGAATCTCCCTCCCCGACTCCGAGGCAGAGCTGCAGTCCTTGCTCCGATTTCTATCTATTCTCACGATGATCCAGTAAACTCCTCCAGCACTCCACCCTCCCGACACACGCGGAGTTAAAATTAACTTGGTGGTTCGGGTTTGGTTACGAGCCGAAGATCCTCCCTTGTACAAGTGAGCGCTCAGCAGCCCCAGCGGCGAGCTCGGCTGCCGCCCAGCACCGCCGGGCTGCCACGGCGGAGCCTCACGAGGAAAACAAAACCTGGTCTCGGATAAAGGCTTTACTGTACTTACAACGGGCAAAAAACCCAACCCCGAATGAAAGGCATCTCATTATTCGCAGCTACTTGAAATTCAAGAAGCCCCGCCCGGTTGTCCGAGCCCCCGGGTCCGGGCGGGTGCCGGGCTGGGGAG
>WEIU01022698.1:20370-42816 GCA_013389925.1 Aegithalos caudatus | reverse complement strand
CGCTGCTCCCGGGCTCCCCCTGCCTCCCGCCCGCACAGCCAGGGCCGGGCAGCGCCGCGCCGAGCGGCCGAGGGGAGGCGAGGAGTAGGCAGCGCTTGAGAAAGTGAGGAGCGCGAGTTCGTAACTCTGTATTCCTCAAGGAAGCATATCCTAAAGAAAAGAGAGTACACGCGCTTGCACTGGTCTTGGCTAAAGCTGCAGGGGATTTTGTCGTGTACAGATGCAAAACATCGCTGACTTTGGAGAATGTCTGTGGCATGCACTCCCCATTAAAATGTTCTTTAGAAACACTCAGAATGGTGTAATCTGATATATTTTTATGACAGTCATGGTACGTTCAAGTTAGGCACAAAGCATTGCCCCTTGAAAGGCAAGGAATTCCTGTTTGCCACATTTCTTTCATTCCTGATGACCTTCTGCCATGATATTGCCAATAATAGGGCATGCAATGTCTGTGAAAAGGCAGAAAACTCATCTATTATTCCTCCCTGATCATTTTTTCTTAACAGCACATGAAAGATGCCCTTCATTTTACGTTAATCAGTAGACAAATCGTGACAATGGCCATTTAAAGAGCAGAACAAAACATGTCATCAAAATCAAATCAAAGGCATTTTGTCTGCAGCAGGTGTATTCTTGTTTTGAAGACAAGATAGCAAACAATTCGGGGTGGCAATTTACGGCCCAGAGTGGAAAAATCATGAAAGAAAAAACATGAAGGGCAGAAGTCAGGAGCAGGCAGCTTTTTAAATCAGTAAGCTCTAGATAATTACATGCATACCTATGAAATATGTAGAATTAGTGTGGCCACCTTGTCCATTAATGACTCAAATAAAAACCAAAACAAATCAAACTCTGAAACAGGTACACAAAACACAAATAAATGAGTAGTTTGTCTCCTCTAAACACCACTGAAAGCTACTGAAATTTTCCATCAGTTGAGTCTCTCAAGTAAAGGAAACAAAAGCTAATTTTTCACATGGTTTCAGAGTTATTTGTAAATTTGACTAGGAAACAAACGAGTTAAATTCCAAAATATAAACAGAAAATGAATTCTGAGAAAGAAGAAAATGGAAAACACTTGGGGAAATGGTATGAACTTTGTATTCTAAATAACATCAAACCCAGGAATTGTTTTCAGCTACTGTTTTCATATACTAAATCTTCAATACTTTAGGTGGGGAAAAAAAACACACAAGAAAAAAAAAAAAAAACAAACCACCCTACAAAACCTGTCTACTGCAACATTAAGACAGTTGAAGGAAAATCTGAGGAATCTGAGCAAAGTACGTTTCATTCACAGATGTGGCATGAGTGGCCAGCAGATATAAACTCTTTTTTTGACTGTTGTTGTTACTGACAGCTATTCCCACACACCTTTCTGCAGCATCTTGTTGGAGCTGACAACTGCATTGAATGCATCTCCTCAGCCATTTGTCCCTGTCAAAAACAGTGAAAGGGAGGATGGGAAGAGAGATAATCTAGGAATTGTATGAAATGATTGAAGAAAAGTAAAAGTAAACTGCTATCCAGAACCTTATTTTTTAGGGTTTCTCAAAGATACAGACACAGACTCACCTAGCACAAGTTTCAAACTTAAATGGCGATAAAACTTTTAGGTTTCGATAGCTTGTTTTTCATGTTTATGTGGCTGGTTTTTAAAGCAACAAGGCAGTGCATGTAGCGCTTCCTTAGGCAGAACTGCAGCTCATTTCAGTGTCAGGAAGCATCTTTATCTATTTGGCATTCCACAGCATACATCCAAAGTTGTTCTTTGGTTCAGATCATAAACAAGCCCTCAGCCTTGTTCAGTGGGAGCACCAATTTTAGTTTGATTAGACAAGCTCAGCTGTCATCTGCAAAGCAGAGCACGCTCTAGACAAAGAGAAAATATTTTGGCTATTGAAACACGTGCTATGAGTTTTTCAAAGGTGATGCAGAAAGCAAGTAAAATTAAGGGCACTTCAACATTTTTTGTGGTACCATAGCAGATCCTATATCAGAGAAAGCTAAAAATAAATTATTATGCAGAAATATATTTTTTTACTTACTGGATATTCTGAAGCAAAGTATGCTTGATGAAGTCAGAGTAGATTTTTTCTGAAATCAAGTTATACCATTTTAAATGCAGTAAAATTACATGTGTATAATATATTAGTCAGGAAAAGACATTTTTCAAAATCCCTTCTGCATGCAACATTTTTCTCTTTTTATTTTTTTTATAACACAAGAGGAAAATACTCAGTATATAGGAAGCTTTCTAGTTCCTCTGTGATAGATTTTTGACATAATCTCTACTGAAATGCTTAAATAAAAGGAATGTAGAGCAAACCCATTTTCAACTTAAATTTGCTACATAGTATTTGAAGGGAAGAAAAGAAAATTTGACATCTTTCTTCTATGGTCAGTTTTTTTTTTCCCCCATCAACAGTGATAACCCCAGGGTGGAATGAGGACATGATCTGAGAGGAAAAGTAGAACAAAAAATATTTAAACTCTCTCATTAATACCTATTCCTCTTAGTTTTTAATTGGTGTGGTTCATAAGCAACAAACTGAGAGCAAAAAGAACCAAATCCTGCCTTGCTCAGTAGTGTAGATCCCCCACAATCCAAGAGGATTTATTCAGGTCATTACCATGACTATCATACTTGTGTGTTGCAGAGAAGTTGAGCAAAGAACTGGGCACATGAGAAATGAGAAGAGGACATTCAGAGAAAAAAAAAAATCAAAAAATCTCCTTCAGACACACACAGAATAGTTTGGGTTGGAAAGGACCCTAAGGATCATCCAGTTCCAATCCCCTGCCATGAGCAGAGACCTTTCACTAGGCCAGGGTGCTCAAAGCCCCACCAGACCAGCCTTGAACACTTCCAGGGCTGCAGCACCCGGAGTTTCTCTGGGCAATTAGATCTGTAGCTATGCTGATATCAAAGAATAAACACCAATCACATGGACTGATTCGCCAGAAAATAGTTACTAGAGAAAACAGAGATTATAGAATTGCACCGATTATAAAACCTGAGAAGTCTCCCCACCCGGCTGAGTGCTGTCTCACCTCTTGCAGACCAAAAACTACATCACATTACTCTGAAAGGCCATGAAACAAGAAACCAAAACAACCCCTATTCTGTCCTTCTTGTGAAGGAACAATGCCAGAGAAGTTATTCCCAATTTTTCATTTAACTTATAGCTCCTTTAATGTTGTTATGGGAGTACCATATTACACGTACATCCCCATTTAAAGTTTTCCTCACGTTGCCAAAAGAACTGTAAATTGCCACATTGTAAACAGATATCACAACCCAAAACTGATTTTAATGATCTTCCACTGCAACAAGAAGCCTCTATTTCAGCAAAGGGAAGGACATCATTAGCACTGTGATCATTTCAGGCATCACAAGTGGCAAAGGCCAGAAGGACCTGAGGAGCCTGCCAATTATTTGCCTTGTCTATAATGTAACCAAGCACCTAACAAGGCTACTGTTGGTCAGATCATCAGAGCAGATGCTAGTCTCTCTGAGGAACCTATATAGCATCATATTACCTGAATTTTTCACATGGATTTGACAAAATAAAATCTCTTTTGGGAGAGGTCTCATGACAGAGGCTTATGTACATTAGAAGATATCATATGGAGACAGGAAAGAGGGAAAACATTAGTTTTATCTGTTTATTTATCTGTTCTGGCTTTATTAACTGGGACTGTAATCATGTTTCAAAGATGTGAAGAGTTATTCACTCAAAACCACAGTATTTCTTGTGTTTCTCTTATGTTCCCATTTATTAAAAGATTCTTGCCAGATATTTGAGAGTTTTTTCTGCTTGTTATGCTGTTACTCTTTCCCCCCATTTTTGCAAAGCTTTAAGAGCAGAAAGAACTATTACATTGCTTTGATTTGCTAGGTGCCATAGGCTACACAATTTCAAACAGATGTCTTAACTATTGAGTTGTTAGAGTACATTCAGGGCCTGAAGAAACCAGCACTAAATGGATGAGAAAAACAAGCTGCTGACAATGCTCCAGTGTGGGTGGTGGTGACTGATTTACTGCTGCTGATTGCAAACCTGAGCTGTGTAATAACAAGATATATAAAGAAGGTCCTTTATGTCCTAGCTACTAGAGTTTTCATCTCAAAGGATGTCAGACTCTGTAGCCCTGAAGCTTTTTCTGGGAGTTTGGAACACCAAACTATTGTAGTCACCACTACAAAATAGTTCCAAAATAGAAAAGCAATAGTCTGTGTAGAACTCCTCACAGACTAATACTGGTTATAAACCTCCTATCAAAAAGCCAAGAGAAACAAAGAAACATTGGGTACTTCATTCTAAGGTTTTGAGAAAAGGAAGCAGCAGTAGAGAATTTCCATTAAAAATTAAAGGCTAACATATAGTATTCATTGCAGAACACAAGAGTAGGAAGTGCTTATTGTGTTCAGATTTTTTCTGAGCCAGTTGTCTTTTGAAGAGCAGTAGAGCATCTACTTCTGAAAATACCTGAATGGTCTAAGTTTCTTAGACTATGACAAAAACTTAGAACACTATGGAGGCCTAAAAAACTAACTATGCTACTAGCATATGACAGAAACAATCAAAGAAACCATTATTTTTCTCTACACTGCATAAAGACCTAATTTTTAAAAAAATATTTATAGTATGTGAAAAAAAAAATGCAACAAAAGTTTACTCAATTGTGTGTAAACCAAAGAAAAATTTCAAGTTAGCACCCACAGAACTCACAAGAATTTTTCCTGTGGACTTCAAAGAGAGTAATATATTAATAAAGCATTTGTACAAGAGTGAAACCTCAAAATAGAAAGCTGTTGCAGCAGCCCTCTCATTAGAGGGTAGAAATTAGCCCAGACAAAAACCCCTCGTTTATCACAGCAGGAAAAGGGCCCTGGTTTATTCCTCTTCACACCTCAGCCATCCTGGCCCCAACCACTCCCTGACTCTGCCTGCAGCAGCTCCTGCTGTAGGTTTCCCTGGCAGCCTCTGACTGCTGGGGATTTCCTGCTGAGCTCTGCCTGCAGGGATCAGTTTGCAGCCTCTGACTGCAGCTTTTACCCAGCCAGGCTGTGACTGCAGGTTCCAACCACAGCTCTGACTGCACCCCCCCACTGACCTCACTGCAGGATTCTCCCTGCCCAGGATCCTGCTTCTGCATGGTGCTCCAGTTCCTGCTTCCTCAAGACTCCTCCTCCTTCATGATCCTCCCCAGCCCACCCACTCCCTTTTTATCCCATTTACCTTTATTGGCTACAGCTGTGACTCATTAGGGCTGTATTGGTAATTAACACAGCTGTTACTAATTAGGGGCCAGGTCACCTGTATTCCCTTGTACAGAAAGCCTTTGCTTTCAGGCCTTCCAATTGGCAGAATGTTGGGGGAGATCTGGAAGAATCTCTAAGACCCCTGACGTAAACACTACAGCACCTATCAACGTGTAAATTGGAAAGTGAAGACTTCAAAGTTTACTAAAATAGCCTAGGTAAAGCCTCACAAAACATAACCATTATCTGAGGCTTTTAATCAAGACCAAATCAATATTTTAAATACCTGTGTTGTAATCCAAGCTTCCCTTTCTTTTCCTTATATAATACTTCATTCTTCTTTACCGGAGACTGGATGTAGATGCATATGAAGTTAAGGCTGAGTTTGCTTATTCACATTAGATACAAATCACAACCTTGGTGATGGACAATAGAAGTACTGCATGCATTTAATATGCACATTAAAAACCCTTGGATTACTTTTCATGTATAACTGGAAAGTTAAGTTAGAAGAAATGAAATTTGATAATATTTTAAAAAGTCATGGGGAAGGATATGAAAGCTGAAGGCAGCATGGGTTTAATACTGCAACAAAGAACCCAACATGGTAAAAAGAAGTAAAGCCCTGATATACACCATGCTTTTGTGATCTGTAGGACAAAGAATAAACATCCAATTAGAACTACCTTGTAGCTGACAGTTTGGAGTGTAATGAATTATCAGCATTATTTGTGTGCTGCAGAAATGAACCTGTTTCCTTTGCAGTCAGCTGTACCATCATTTTTAAGCCCGCTGCTGTCATCATTGGTCATAAATACTAGCCAAATTTATTTCATTACTTGCTTACTTATTTTTCACAGAAAACATGTTATTCACAGAAGTTTAGCACTGTAAATATTTTCATGTACGCTCTCTGTTCTGGAATATATCTGTCTAGAAAGAGAGAGTGCCATTAATCTCTTCCAGTAGCAGTGCCATCTAAGAATCCACAGTAAATTTCAGACAATGAATTTGTTTTTTTAGGTAACACAACTTGAGGAAGCATCACTTTGGAGTTTGGGATTGCTAACTGCTATATTCTGGTATAGAATTCCCAGCATAAACAGGTGCCTTCAAGCAAGGAGAGCAGATCAAACCTTTTAGTGGAAAGCAACTCCCTGAGGTAGCATCTGCAAATAGAGGCTTGGAACAGGCTTGCTCAGGTATTTGAATCAACTTCCATGTTTTCCTCTAGGCTTCTTTGTCACTGTTGGACATGAAGAGCTTGACTCCAGGTAGAAGAAAGATCAGAAAGGCTTTATTTACAATTTTGCACAGCCCTTTTATAACATGCTGCACTGAGGAACTGTATAATTGGTCAGTAAAGACAACACTTCTCTACATCGGTTAAATAATGGAAACAACTCCTGTGAGAGGGTTGTATGACAAACCTAGCTGTGTTATGAAAAGATAAAGACTTGTTTACATTCACTGTCCTTGAGAGGAATGGATCTGCTCAAGGGAAAGAGGAATCAGCTACTGCAGGCTGAAAACTCCAGAGACTCAGAAAATCAGACCCACACTTCTTAGGTACTCCTCTCGAATAACAGGAGTGGGAAATGAACAACAGAATTATTCCTTAGTTTGTAACTGATACGTGTGTTTTATGAACACATTCATAACTCTTCATTGCTTTCACCAGGCACAAATCCACACATTTCCATAGCTATCAGACCATGAAAGCTTTGTATTATTCTCTGCTAAGCATTTGAAAACCATGCTTTCTTTCCATTTTCTTGATAAGTATCTCACATGATTTTTCCTGGGTTTGTCCTTTCATAGTAATTCTTCTTTTTTATGCTTTAAATGAAAAGCAGCTGAGCCTGTAGACAGCTTGTAAATGGACTTTAATGTTGCAGGCAAAATTCAGCTCTTGTCTAAAAGGTAATAGTGCATTCTATAAAACAGAGTAACAGGTGTGAAGAACTTGTGCAATGCAGAGAACACTAAAACACACCTGCAAATCCATCTCTGACTGGTACTGAGCTGAACTCTCTCTCTATTGTTTGTCTTGGAGTTGTTACTCTTGCAGAGTTAGGCTGTGGTCTTTCTTGCCCCTGCCTTCAGTAATGGACAAAGCAATCCCTTGGTCAGTACTGTCCACGTGCCACAACTGGAGGTTAAAAACTGCCTTTCCTTTACCAGAGGCAGTTAGCATTTTAGTTCAAGGTCTGCTGATGACAATGATCTTAAGATGCTTTTCATTAAAACAAAGAAATGATAAGTTAAAGGAGTAAACATTTCCCAGAATTTGGGCCATATGTGAGACTATCTGAAAGATCTACTGCTCAAAACTAATCTGAAACTGCCCAGGCAAAAAGCCCAGCAGAGCTTTCAAAAGAAATGCCAAGGAGAGTGTATTTAAGTTTATATTACACTGAGTGCATTATTTTCAGGTTAAGTTCAAAAATTGTGGTTGATGAAGCAGCATTTTAATGCTGTGATAAAAACACATTCAAGATGAGCCCAAACTCCATCCAGAGCTCCTACATCCCCCCAGTGACTACTTAACATTCAGCACACCTCAGAGTGGAGTGTAAGCATCCCTTTGAAAGCAATAACTGTTCTAATTTGTAAAGGTTGATGTTATTATTGCATTACTTTCAAAAAAGTCATGGGTGCTTATCTGTTGAATGAAGAGCAAACAGTTCATAGAACTGTGTCAGTGCAATGTGTGGCTGGGCAAAACAGAGCTGCCTCTTATAACCATCCAAAAGGCAACAAGGATGTGCCGCTCTGGGTGCTGCACCCTCTTGTCTCCTTTCACCTAAGAACACAAACAGAAAACACTTGTCTTTAACTTGGATTTTATAATGACATCAGTAATCAGTCATTAGCCTTCTACAGTGATAAGGTATTTTTCCAACCAGTCACTTCTTGCTAGGTAAAGCATAGGGAATAAATTAGTCTTTGCACACTGATGGTTCCCACTATCAGCTCAGCAAGTGATCCTTAGAACTGAGTAACAAATGTGCTTTCCCACTCCCACACAGGTGGGTGGAGTGGCTCTCTGCTCTTCACTGCTCATCTCAATACCTGTCTCTGGGTAGCCGATCCCACTCATCTCAATAAACAAGTAAACAACATTGTTTTTCTACCAAGCAAAAGATAGCCTCAGTAACAAAAGTAGGAATAAAATTTCTGAAGAAAATATTAAAACACTAAAATGTCCATCAATCTTTCATCTCTTTCACTTAATTTTTCTAAAGAATGCTTATGCTGTAGAAACAAAGCAGACAATTCAGCATGATATTTTGTCTTTCTTTGATCTCTTTTCAGAATCTTTCAGCTTTTGATATTCAAGTAAAATTAATGTACCCATAAGGCAAGTACTTTTAGATTAGTAGTATATGGCCAATATTAGCAACACAAAGCAGCAATGCCCCTGAAAATCCTCCTACCATCCCACTACAATCTCTTCTCTACCTTAACAAAGCTAGAGGATGTCTGCTAGGACAATACAATCCTGTTCACCAATGTCATCAGACAAAATAAGCTTTTCTAAAAGTGTATTTTCTCCTAGCTTCCTCTAATCATTTATCTCTCTGCTTCTGCCTCTTAATAATTCCAAATAATTCCTGTTGTGTCAATGCCTCTAAGTTGTTTTTATTTTTTATTTTTTTTTTCCTTTTCATATCCTAATTTTGCTTATTGTTCAGCTGAAACCAGTCCTGGTTATTTCAACTTCTGTTGTTTCCGGTCACAAGTTGTTTTTTCTTACTTCTTATTTTCCTTTTATTCTTCTATTAGAAATCATTAAACATTGACCTTTCTGATGCTTTCTGATCTCTTCTTTGCCCCTCCATTCTGTGTTCACACAGCACAACACAAACCAGCTTCTCAACATCCAACACTGACTAGACCTGAGCTCTGAGGAGATCACAGCACCAGAACACTGACAATAAGTACCCAGACCAATTGCTGACTGTTCCCCAGGACCTCTTTATTCCAAGTAGAGACACATGCACCTGCTTCTCTGTTTGCTGGAGAAGCCTAACACATGCTCAACATCATTATAGTGGCAACAAGAAGACCTCAACTGGTTCTGAAGTTAAACTTGCCAGCTCACTCCTGCCATTTTACAATTGTCCAGGTGTGTCCAGAATCAAATTCCTGCTGAGTTTCAGCCTGAAGCAGCTTCTGGATATCAGACCTCCTTGTGTTCTTTGCTAAATGCATGAAACACTGATCAGGTTTGCTTTTCTATGTGTTTGAAGGGCACAGAATTTCAGGGGAGTTTTAGATTGAATATTAGGAAAAGGCTCTTCCCCCAGAGGGTGGTTGGGCACTGGACAGGTTTCCCAGGGAGGTGGTTACAGCACCATGCCTGCGAGAGTTCCAGAAACTTTTGGGCAATGCTTTCAGGTAAATGGTGGGATTCTTGGGGTGCTCTGTGCAAGGAGAGAAACTGGGCTTTGGTGGTCCTTGTGGGTCTGTTCCAACCCAAGATATTCTATGATTCTGCAATTCCAAGATGGAGGCATTTTTAAAAATTTGAACTACAATGGAAGAGAGCCGCAATGACTTGGCAACCAACATACCAAGGAGTAAACATAGAGCACAGATTAAATGTTGCTATGAGATGAATGCCAAATTCATGGCTTCAGCAAACATCTGCCTTTAATCTATATTGCTCATTAGCTGGAAGTATTGCATGCTTGGGATTAGTTATTGTAAATAATACTGAAATACATTCAACATGGATACATTTCCCCTGTATTAATGTGAGAACTGAAAGGAAACAAAAACCAGAAAAACTCTCCCACTAAAACTGCTTGGCTGAAATTTAAGATATGCACAAAAGATCAAAGAAAACTATGCAATTCCTAGAATAATTCCTGATTGCAAAAAGCATTTTATAAGATGACTGTTATTCACCCTTAAAAACTTGCTTTGTCACCTTTTCTTCTGTTGAGCTGTTTGTGTGGCCTGTTTAGAAGTTTAGATACATATTTTGTACATTAAAAGGAGCACCTCAGAAGCATGAGGGTTCATTTTTCCTTTTTCAACTTGCCTATTTGAGAGCAGGCTCTTAAAAATGACTGATTAGGACAACTAGAGAGAGCAAACTGCAACTGGGAGAGACAAGAAACAGATTAAGATTTCAGGAGCTGTTTAAATCAGCTGTAGGTTGACAGGAGTCATATGTTGCAGTCACACTGTACAGTGGGATATTTATTTACCTCTTCCATGTAAAGCAAATTACTCCAGTTTTAGCTTTGCCCTTGATCTGGTATCACCCTTTGTTTAAACAGATGCCTAAGGAATGCAGGGTTGGCTTCTCTAAACGAAATGCAAATGAACAAATTTCTTGGTATAAGCTGCAAAGTCAATGATATGAGTTATCTATTCAAATGAAAGGTTTTTTTAAGTTATTATTTTTAGGTTTAGAACCATAAATTCAGCTGTGAACAGCTCACTTTCCACCTTTTTTTTTGCCTTTGTTCTTTTCAAGCAAAAATCTTTTCTAATCATTGATTTGACATTTTGGAGGATTTAATTAGTTCTTTTCTCCTTAGAAATACTGTTTCTCGCTGTACACCCACAGTCATTTATACTTATTTTAGAGAACTCATAGCATATAAATTATATTTTTAAAGCAAATTTTAACATTCTTTATTATCTTCTTTGAAATCTAGCAAGCATGCTCTTACTTCAAAAGAATGATTCAGCATCTCCAAAGAGATAAAGTTCCAAAGAAAACTTTGGGACTTTAATAATAAATCTCTTTCTCATATTAAATGCAAATTAACATAAGAATNTTTTTTTTTTTTTTGGTATAAAATAAATCCAAGAGTTAACTCATATTTGGGATTTCTAAACTCAAACCGAAATTACAAAAATACATCCAGAACTGAGGAAGCAATAAGGAAAAAACAACAAAAATCAAAATTCTTGCTCTTGCTGAAATTGGAGCAGAAATATCCTTTTCTTTCAGCCACTTGTTTCCATGTCTGGTTGTGCTCTTGCAGTTTGAAATCTGTTTATGCCACATGCCAACAAATCGGGTAAAGGAAGCCTCTTGCACAGCTGACAGCAAAAGTAACTGAAATAACACTGCCAGAAACAAACAAAGTCTGGCAAATACATACCCAAAGCTTAGGATAGAAAGGAATTTTATGGAAGTATGTTTATAAAAATAGAGAGTAGAGGGGACTCTGAAAAAAGAAAGATTTAGGAAGAGAAGAGGAAACAGTGACAACAGAAGTAGCAGATGACCCAAACAGAAGAGACAATAAAACAGATTGGATTTACAAGGACTCACTTTTATGCATTGACTGTTTGCTATCAGAGATCACTAGAGGAAATAACTTCAGCAGCAAAATAAGTTGATGTTGCCCTCCCTGACAATTTTTAATCCAACTCATTAAAAAGAGCAGTGTATTTGAGATGAGGATATCAGCCTACCTTTTCAATTTTCCTTGTACCCTAAGCTGAGTTCTGGAACTGGGTAGTGAAGATCACCTAACATCTACCCTGCAATTTCATCAGTTTCCCACTCTTGTTTCTCATACATTATGTAGTTGGAAATCACAGCATTAAAATATAATAAAAGAGAGCAAGAGAAGAAACATTGTAGGTTAGTGTGATTTTCATAAAAAATGATAGCAGTGTTTGTGAACCTGAATCTGGGAACTAACATCACACATCACTGCATCTCTCTCTTCACCATGGACCTTGCTATACCACACAATGCCAAAGAAGATGCAATTGTTCAAAGATTATGCATTTGAAATGCACATTCGTAGAGGCACAGCTATTTTTGCCATCTTATTGCAGTTTTATTGTTTTGGGGACATCTTCAGTGTCAATGCAACTGGGAGGGTTCTTGTGCCATTTTATTAAAGAGGATGGTTGATGACTGTCTCCCTTTTGAAATCAACACCAGCTGGACTTCATGTCCTACTTGCAATGCATAAAGACTGTGTTCAGCATTTGAGTAGAACACAGAGGTTCTGTTTTCTATTTATTTTTTTTAATGTGGCAAAGAGAAAAAAGAATTATAAAAACAATAATGGGCGAAAAAGGGAACATGAGAAACAGAGGCCTTAAAGTTTCAAGTTTGAACAAAGTAACATCAATAGCAGTCAAAAATACTGCTTAAATCTGCGTATTCATTTCCAAAAAAAACTTTTCATATTTAACTAAAGCATAGCAAAGCAGACACAAACTGCCCAGAATCACAAGTTTAAACAGCTGCTTTCAGAAAGAGGAGATTTACTTGGCTACAAAAATATTTTTGTTTTAGAAAAGGAAAAATTCCAGAATAAAAAAGATCACAGTTGCAAGTCAGCAGTTTGTTACAGTTACTTTGATATCCTTGGTTAGGAAACATTAATAAAAATATGTAGAAGGAAGTAAGTAGCTTGTATTGACACCCATGGATGGATGAGGCCTTTCCAAACTACCTTGTTCCATGAAAAAATTGTTCTTTCAGCCAGCTCTGTTGAAGGAATGTGATGGGAATAAAAGTAGGAACATTATGCTAAAAAAAGCCCCCAAATCTCAGACTCGTGTTAGAAATGGGACCCTGAAAAAATACCTATTCCACCCCCTAATTTTAAGGTGTACATTTAGAACAGAAAAATAAGATATCTCTAAATTTTTTTAATGAAAATAAGTTGTCATTGTTTCATTTTTCCCTTTATATCTTGGCTTGCATAAAACCGACAGACCTAGTAATGTGTTATCTTCTGTGCAAGGATGCTCCTGACCAGGAAAAACATCCAATGGCAAGAAGGTATTATTTTCTTCTTCTTTAATTCATAATACACACAAAAATCATAGGAAAGGGAGTTAGAGACACTTGGTAGAGGAAAAACTCTCCCAGCTTTCATATAATTAAAATTATTTGAAGTGTTTAGAAGTTGATAGGCTCAGTTGCACTGGGTTTTTAATTAAACTTGCTGTGTAACACTAATTACTTTCAAGAGCTGGGAGAGTTCAGCACTATAGAAAGCTGACCTTTCAGACCAAATCTGATTAAGAGTACAGGTTGCAGTAAATTGACTAATATTATTCTCTCACATTATGTTGTGACTCTGTTATTAGCTAGGACAAAGTGTACTCCTGGATGTGTATTTTCACCACAACTCTGAGTTTGATTTTGTGTTCTGCAACAAATTTCGATAATGAGACTGTCATCTGGAGCAATGTCCAACTGTGGGGCAGCAGAACAAGCAGGAGAAAAATCCTTAGGAAAATAAAATGTGAGCACACTGAGGAGTAAAGTCCTTTGAATCTTCAATTGTATGTATTGAAAGCATAACAGATTAGAAAATGGCAAGCTAAAAACATCTGGAAATTCTCTCCAAACGTGTGTGGTTGTCCAAGAGAAAACTGCTCTGTAACTTTTTCACATTTAATTTAAGATTACAGCTAGAAGAGTCCAGTGACTCTTATTTTACCTTATTTCAAATAAGGTAAAAAGACCCAGGTACATTGGTGGAATATAATTATGAATTTTACCTTTTAATATAATCTGGTGATCAATATATGCTAATTGAAAAGGGCTTTTTGGCATTTAAGAAACCATCAAGAAAACAGCATTCAAAAAAATTGCATTAATTATTCCCAGATCAAATACTGCAGGATTAGGTTAATGCATAAGAACTTTGGCCCTTAATTTTGTTGGCAGCAGCACTGAATACTAAAATTAATATTTTAAAGATAGTGATTGGATTTCATTCCTCATTCTAGATGTGACTGCAGACTCAAAACAAAACATCTCTCCTCTTCCCCATCCTATAAATGTTAAGGAATATAAACAACACTTTAAAAAATATTTAGGCTTAAAAATAAACTCAAGTAAACACTGTTGACTGTTTACAGGGAGATGCAACTATTTCCTTTTTTGTGAAAAAAAAATCTTATAATAAAGAAATATTAATACATTGTATTAATTGTTGTATTTGCACAACACAAGTGATCATTTATTGATATTTTATTAAGGTTTCTTAAACTGCACTTTTCTCTTTACATGATAGTATTTGAGTGGCTTGAATATCAAAGCAGATAAATTACATTACGAAATGGAAATCAGGCAAAAGCATGCTTTAAGGCTGGTCCTGGGCAAAACTTTTCCTCAGAAAAAGGTCTCTCCCTCTTGGGAACAGGAGAAAGTCAGTGCCTTTACTTATACTAAATCTACTAATTCTCCTCCTGTGTTACCCCAAATTCAATGCAAGTAAAAATCTATGCATTAATTTTAGATCATTGTTGCACTGGCTGCAAAACTTGTCTTAATATTTTATCATTTGAATTATTTACTTCCTAGCATCCTAGTCTTAAAATAGCCCTTCTTTCCTACAGCTTGAATTACAGTCACAGTGTTTGCACAGCTTCCAAACATCAAGAAATAGGAAATGAGAGGGAAAGTTTGCTCATTCCAATATTCAGCAAAAAAATTGAGTATCTTTCAGAAGTGCAGAATTACACACTAATTTTACCATGGAAAATATGTCTCACATTAATCTTAGTGTGATGATGCCCAATGAATGATAATTTCTAATCATTCCTTACATCAACAGCTGTCAACCACATGAACTCCAAAAAGTCAAAGTCCTACTGCAAGTCACTTCCTAAATGTACACAGAAAATGTTACCAGGAGTTAAAATACTGAGTCAACTTTTATCTGAACCTTTTCCAAGTCCATGTAGCATATTTTGAAGCCAGGGGCAGTTGTTAAAGCACTTCTACTACAGGAAATCCTCAAAAAAAAAAAAAAAGAAGTCAAGTAGAGTGAGGTACAGAGGAACTCCAGCAGCAGTTCAGCTGCACGATGGGGTGGTACAAAGTGAGCAGAAAATAAGCAAATTAGATCATGTGCTCAGTGAACCTGCCTGTAGATATACTTCACAGCCTTCCCTGAGCTGTTTGATGAGCCTTCAGCAGGCAAAGTTCATGCTCTCTTTTGTGCTGGCAATCTCCCTCAAGCCTGTGGGATGAGGGCTGCTCTGGATAGCCACTTGCTTAAATTGAACACATTCATGTTTGCTCAAGGAGGTACCATCTCCCAACTGCAAATCAACTAAAAGTTGCCTACCTGCCTCTGGGAGTTGGCACAATACTTCCACTACAAATTCACAGCAAAGAAGTAACAGGAGTTTTCAAAGTATCTGCTAAGTTACCACTGTACCTTGCTGTGCATTTACCTCATTATCCTCCTAGGGGTAGTTTAGGCACATGACACCACAAGAAGAGAGTTCTCCTGCCTCTTTAATTTATCTCCCCTCATCTCTAATCTGATGATCACTAAAATAACCCCCATCAATCAGGCAGGATACAGCAATAAGTAACTGGTGTCTGGCTAATGTGTTTTTTCTACATCACTAAGTCCTAAATGGGGAGAAAAACCTTCTGCCAGCCCACAAGTGGAGAAAACAGAACACAGTAGTTCAACACAGAGACTGATTCTATGCATTTCTAAACATTTTATCAATTGATGTATGTTGTGCTGTCATGGAGTAATCTAAATTATATTTGTTATTCATGGTTGGAACTGTTGCTTATAAAATTGCATCCTGTTACAAACAAGATTTGGAGCCAGTAAAATTATTTTTTCCCTCAAATATTGTGGACTTGTCCCTTTTAAAAGGAGTATTAGGCTTGTTCAAATCTCTGTATCCCAGTAAAAGGAGAAAGCCAATGTCTAACAGCAAAGGAATAAAAAGCAAACAAGAAATGTCTCCTTTAAAGAAAATTGCTGGAAAAGGCAGCACAATTTATAAATTTTTGTTAATAAGTCCCAAGAAAATATTCATGCCCTATAGCATTCCCTGATATATCAAATTGTGGTTTGATTTCTTAACCCTGCTTTGTTTGGCATATTTTACTAAATTGGACTCTAAAAAATAGAGGTTACTAGACAGTAAGGATGGAAAAGCTCTGCTTCAGTGCAAAACCAAACTAAACTCAGACAATTCTTTCTGGGTGTGCGTGAAAGTCCCACTCAGATTTCTGAAATGTGTTCTTTGCAACTCAGAACAAATGGGATTAATTATTTTTTGGTTTTTAAATGAGTTATGTGAAGTATCTAGGAAGATGCCTTTTTTTTATTATTTTATTGACTTTTAACTTGCAAAAAACCAACCTCTAACTGTTCTCTGCGCTCCAGGTTATTTTATTGACAGCTATAATCCAAATCAAGAGAATCAAGAGACTAGGCACAAGTTCTAAGAGAATTGGAAAAAATTGGTCAAACTGCCATTGTGTTGTGCTTCTAACAGAATCCTTGATTTTTCAGAATATCAGAGTACATCAAAATATCACATAAACAACACACAGATCATGAGAACCTAATGGCCTGGGGAAAGGAAAGAAAGTACAACAGATGATAGAGAGAAATATCTTCCCTAAGGCAGATGTTTTTTACAGAAATAAGCACTTTTCCTTTTGTTTCTCAAAAAAAAACAAAAAACAAAAAAATCCTACATATGATGTGAATATAGGACACCTGTCTTTGATAAGTCTTTAGTGGAAGGAAATGACAGAATTTCAATAAGAGAAAAGATCTGCTACCAAGATGATAATGGACTCAGAAATTTTTAATTTCACTTTAGCCCAATTTTTTCAGGCCATGAAATACACCAGTTTTTTCTAGTCAAAATAGACAGTTTAGTTGCCTGATTACACAGTTCTCCTAGGACACTTTATTACTTGGATTTCTTTTTAAGGACAAGAGAAAAACAGGGGAGATTTTGGCAATTGGTGTTGCCCTTCCTGAAACAAAATGTCTCTTCAAAGTGGTTATTCCTTCTCCTTTAGAAGCCAGATGACAAACATCACTCATGTTTGCTCTTCTGGACTATCCCCTATCATCCACTCCTTGTTATCACTGGCAAAGGTCTCAAAAACTTCTTCAAAAAATGGTTTCTATTTACTCTAGGCATGCAAACACTTTAAAGCAGCATCTCTAGAAACCTGCATAATGTAGCCCTATAGAAATTATTCTTAGTGCAGTAATTTAATCATGTACAGCATAAAGCATTGGTATTTGACAGTGATAAGAATGCAGTCAAGATGCAGGGTAAAGCCTTGAGAAGATTGATCAAACTGCCATGTAAAAACTGTGACATTGTGCCATTACTTGGGACTGACATTTTTATTTACACAGGGAGAAAAGTCACACCCATTCCTCCTTGCCAAATAAATACTTTGCAAATATTTCATATTGATTTCAGTATATTAGCCTCAAAATTAATTTTATAAACCAAAAATTTTAGCTTAATTTTTCAGGCTGCACTTGAAATTTATATGTACCATGGTTTTACTGTTTTAGAAAACTGAAAAAATCTACAAAGTTGAATTCTGTTGCATATATCCTATACTAGGAAAAATAAAAGACAACTTTTGAAGTAACCAAAAAATAAAACCATGAAATCATTGAGGGGGCTGATTTTTTTATGTTAGCCTTACTCTGAAAAAGAAAATGTTACAGGAGTTTTATTTGTAGTATATCAAACCGTTACTAAACGTCTCAGATGAGAAGAAACTGCTGGAGAAACATAAAAGACAAATGAATAAATACCTGCTCTCCTGGTTAGTGTGGATGGCAATCCTTTGTCATAGACTGGTCAGCCACAGATTCCACCTGATGCCAAGAAAAAAGTGAAGCATCTTTTTCCTTCATAACACTCCCTTATTATAATGGACAATAGGTGTTAGAGGATGTCTGCATTAAACTTGTTTCTTGCCAGTTCCAAATGCATTAGAAGAATTATTCAACATTAACAATCAGAAGGAGATAAATATCACAGAATCCAGACAGTTGAAAAATTTCAGTCCTAAAGGTAAATAGACCTTGCATTCAGTCAGCAGGGTGATGTATGACAAATAGGTAAAAACTTTTATGGATTAGAACAATTTGCAAGCTACCTGCACTTTTTCATCTTTCTTTAAAGAAATATTTCTCTTTAGACCAATAGCAGGATCTGGAAAAAAACCCCTGTTTTTTTCCATCTGAAGTTCAATTAATGATCATAGTAGCTAGAATAGCAATTGCCACTGTTGAGAGGAAGACAAAGCATGAGAAATACAGAGCAGTGTCTTTCCACAAACCAATAAGAAAAGTTTTTCACAACCTCAAGTCCATCCAATTCTTGAACATCTAACTACAATGTCCCCTATTCCATAATGTTTCACCTGTATATGCAGCTCTTACATGGAATACAAACCTCTCACCATTTGTTTTGTTGTTAAAGTGAAAAACCCTTTTTCTTCTTAAAGTGTTATCATATTGTGTTTCAGGGTAATTGTATACATTTTTATCTTTCTTGTTGAAAGACCCTAAGAGTCACCCCAAACTGGGAAAAAACCCAAAACCCTCAGAACATTCTTTAATACTTCCATAAAATCCATAAATCTACACAATTTAAAATGCAAAATATTAACTGCATGTCGACTTCTCTAGATTTCAGTTTTCAATTACTTTTTTTATTAGCTTAGTGCAAAGTTGCACTACAAGCCCCTTACAGAAGTAAAATCCTTTTCCACTTCAATCTGCTTTGTTGACTGCTACAGATCATTGCAAAGAAGCCAAGGAATGCAAAGCAATTAAGTTGCTTAATTTTTCTCTTTAAATTAGCTTAAGAAATCAGCTTTGGATATAATTACCTTATTATTTCACCTTCAGTTTCTAAAGCATAAACCCTAGCCTTTGAAAGAAGAAAAAAAGTAGCATTCTGAATGCCATATGACTAAGTCAAGGAAATTCAAATGGAAAGCTTCAGATTCTTAAACCATGAACACCCAATACAAACACCTCAGTAGACTTTATAAAAGGACAATGACCATCTCCAAAGATCCCCAAACTACATTACTAAATGCAAAATATCTCATTCCACAGGAATATCTACTAAGACACGTCTGTCCTGAGTAAGTCCTTACTCTTGTGAGTTCAATACAACATTCATGGCATTTTGTCTCATTCCTTTTGTTCATGTCAGATGAAATAGCCATCAGAGCAAGAGCTATTCATAACATGAAACTGCCATAGACTAACTGAGGTAACATTCCTTACACACCACAGCTTCAGACACTGTGAGGGCCAGGCTACTTCTCTTTGAATATCTGAAAGGCTGGACTATAGTTCTGTATAGTCAAGAATAATTAACTTGCCAAGTAGAAAAACATTTCACAATCTATGGAAGATAGCTAGAAATAAGTATTAACAAAGAACCATTTTCAGCCATTGTCTTTCCAGTGTAACTCCTTGCTGCCAGCTTTTGTTTCAAATAAGTGAGCTGCAGCAAACAGCAGCTAAGTGCCCTCAGGTTCATGCTGTTTTTTAGAGTCCTGCCCAGCAGCTGAACCTCTGTCTGAGCTGCAGCTCACCACTCCAACCCTGCTTCCAGCCTTTCTGCCCCAGCACTGCCTCAGGGTCTCTCCCCTAACACACTTCACAGCCCTCCTGCCCCAGGGGTTTACCTGCTACCTACCTGAGAGCACACACAGCTATTTTCACCTATCACAGCAGTGGGAAGGCAACTGTTAGAGGTGTTCTTGGGGGGTATGGATGCTACAGGAGGAGAATTGTTACTACTGTCAGCACTACAAAAGTTATCAAGCATTGTAACACCTTGTTGACGTAAGCTTTGAAAAGTAAATATGTGAGGTGTAATTTGGCAAAGAAACAGCATTGAAATTTTGATCTGCATTTATATTGAGTATGAATACCTGACTTTGGGTAGTAGAATCCAGGTAGGGCTTGCCTGACAGAGACTATGCAATTCCTGAACTCCCTGCTGCAGCAATCTGCAGGGGAATTGGAGAGGTATTGCAGGCTCAAGGTAGAAAGACAGAACTTTCAGAATGTCACCCACAAGGAGGTCACATCATCAAAGCAGATTTTATAATTAAATACTGTATCAAAATACTTCATTTGTCACAGTTCCTTTACTGTCTTTAACCAGGCCTTACAACAGCCCTTTAATTTTGCATTGCTGAAAAGAGAAGGGCTTATTAAGGCCTTAAAGTTAAGCAAAAAAGATAAGACCAAATTTCCTAACTCAAAACCAAACTGAAAACAAAACAAAAATGACCCTATATAAAAATATGGATGCTGGTTTCTGTTTCTTTTAACAAACCCTTTGAAAAAAAAATTTCTTTTTACCAGCTAATTTTCATATGAAATCAGTATTTGAAGGCAGAGCTGTGACCAATAATGCATCAGCTCTTATCTGTCACTATTTGACAGAAATTATCCATTTTGCATATTTCTAGTCTAAAAGGTTTCATGTGCCATCAAAAGCATTTTAAAATGAGGCTTAGTTAATAATGAACAGCTCGTTGTGGTTTCCCTGCTCCACCTGTGAGATTGGATGGGTCTGACATTGACATTCCTGAAGCTTTAACAAGCAGGAGTATCAAAGAGCTATTCTGATTTCTAACGTCAGATGCATGCAGGAGTATCTCAGAATGCAAAGTTCTGGCCAAAATAACCCACAGCTCCCCCCTGCTAACATTTAGCATTCAGAAGAGTACTTGAAGTATTTACAGTAGTGAACCTTTTGCAGAGGAATTAGCTTGATCAAGTAGGTATAGAAAATAAGACAGTACCCATGTATTTGAGATCCAAGCTGGGGCAGTGAAGTAATTTGTCAGTTTTTCCTTCTTTTCCCTGAAAGGCAAATAGATAAGGACTAGATGTATCAAAGTTCTTCATTGTAACCTATCCTTCAATAAATATAAGCTTTAGTATATATCAGGTAAGACTATTTTAATGTCAATGTTTTACATAGCATAAGAACACCTTCCAATATCTTGTAAAGAAAGTATAAGCAGCACTGAGTCCCTGTGTCCCTCACCAGCCTATTTTACAGTTTTGTTTAGGCCTTAAAAACTTCTTGTCCAGTCTTCTCATGGGCAAACTCCTTGTGCCTAATAACCCACAACAAAAACTTGTCAAATTTATCCTCTACAAATTATATTTGACTTTACAGCAACTATTACTCTCTTTTCTGATCCATACTAAATTATTTTTCCACCCTCCTTCCAGGATATATCTAAAGCCTCACCTTTTGCAGACTAGATTTCCCAGTGGAAAGCTGCCATACCCTCTGTTACCTGTGGACTCAATGTGAGGAAAATAACCTGCTCCTGAAAGGCAGTAATTGCTTTTTCTACATGGCTTGTGGGACCTTTAGATACTGGGTCAAAAAAAAAGCTGCTCCCCATATTCATTTATAATGATAAATAATAATAAAAAAATGCTGTTTATACATAAGTGAGCAGCAGAAGTGGGACTGTTCCCTCAGGAAGGGCAAGGTGACCTCTGAGGGAAACCAAACACAGGTGCCTGCCTCACCCACCAGGGCCATTCCCCACAGAGGACAGGGGGGAAAAGCAGATCTCAGCAGCCTTTGGGGATCCCCAGGGACACGAGGGAGCACCAAGGTCACCAGGCAGGAACACCACGAGGACACAACCCTGAGGACACAACCCTGAGGGCACAACCCTGAGAGGCAAAGCAGATCCTGTCCCCAGCCTGGGTTTAAATGGAGCCTGGGTGAGGAAGGCCTCAGGTGAGGCTGCTTAGGGCCCTCAAGCCATTTAAGGATTCATTCCCAAGTCCCCATTCCCTCCAGGTGCTCTCCAGGTGCTCTCCAGGTGCTGTGGGTTTGTTCTATTGCATTGTGCCTGTGGGTATTTGTTATAAATGCTGCAGCTCCTATTCTACCCCTTCAGGCTGGGGGCAGTCATGTCTTGCTCCAGGATGGGTGCCTTTAGAATGGTGGTGGTTTTATTCTGCAAGCTGTGGGTCAATCTATTTTCTCTTTATTCTCTTTAAATAGGTGTTTTATCATTGTGAGTATCACTGTTTTCAGTTTATCAGTCCATAATTCTGTGGGTATGTGAAAAGTATTTGTAAAAGTATAATTTTGAATTGGTTTTTGCAGTGCCTTAAGTACCAGTGGTTGCTTCTACATGAGGTTCCAGCTTTGCTCTGACAACAAAGGTAAATAAATTTCTTGGTATTAAGCATCTTTTCTGGCAACTGAAATACTCCATGTAGGTTTTTCTGTGGTGTGGTGGTTTTGGTTGTTTTTTTTTTTGTTTGTTTTTTTTTGTGGGTTTTTTTTTTTTTTTTTTTTTTTTTTTTTTTTTTTTTTTTTTTTTTTTTTTTTTTTTTTTT
>WEIU01022698.1:4607-20359 GCA_013389925.1 Aegithalos caudatus | reverse complement strand
TTTGTTTGTTTGTTTTTTGTTTTTTCCTTTGGATGTTTTTGGTCGTGTTTGTTTGTGGGTTGTTTTGTTTGTATTTGTTAATGATTTTTTAAAATTCTTCTTTACCATTTAATATCTCTAGAGGAATTTAGTCACTGGAATGTGATGAGTGGGTTCTGATGAGGGTACTGCTATCATTAGGAAGTTGAACACCAGAAATCTTTTTCTGACTCATAAAATAATCACAAAAATTCGCCAGCAGAATATATATAATACCATGTACATGGTCTTTGAAGTAAGATGCCAATGGTACTTCTGTAGCTAGAAAGTTTCATTAAAGTATATGTCTATTATTTAATAAATATTTTTCCTGCTCTTTTAGACACATAGCATGTTCTTTCTTTTCAATGGCTTTGAAAGCTGAATTATCAAAAATATTGAAGAAGCAATGACAAAGACTGATATTTTGTGCCCCTAGGAGTAAAATCAAATGGAGGTCTCAGGCTTACTTTGTGATTAAGGTTCAGAAATAGATTGGAGACATGCTAAAAAGCTTTGAACAGGACTCAGAGACAAGCACATGCAGAGCTTTTTAGGCTCTCTCCAAGTAAGACCCTAACACAACAGTATAGTTTAGCTCTGGCATTTCTGTGCTCACTGCTGGGAGCTATAACCACATCTATACCCACAGCTGTGACCACAGAGTTTGAGCTGGATTAGCAGCTAAAGTACCTAGCAGGTGACTCACTGGATGTGCTGTAGAGCTGACCTACAGCTGATTCCTTCAGCAATGCCTAGGGATTTACTGCTCTTTGAATATTAGTGCAAATGTGCTCCAATGTGCTGTAATTACACTTCATTTGGCCATGCAGACACATCTCTTTACAGGGACATGCTCCTCTCAGAGCAGGAGGGAAAGGCAGATGTTCCCATTGTGGTGATCAGAGATGGAGCATTGTTACAAACCTGCCTGACAAGGCTTTGTGTTTTGATTTTTGTCAAGTCAGCCTTGACTCAAAGGCCTCACTAGCAGAGGGCCACTGGGAAAGAGTGGGGCATGTGTAAGCATAGGCCAAAGGTCCCTGTCAGAAGTCCTGCAGTGCTGTACTCAGCTGATTTACACAATCCTAAACCTAATCTTGCTCTGAACAGACACAGAGACAGCTTGCTTCTTCTCAAACTCTCAGCTTAAGCAACATAGTGTTTGCTTTGAGCACTTCTCTGATTTCTCTGACTAAACCTGGATTTAACAAATCCAGTGGGAAATATCAGTGCAGAAGGCATAAAACATGTCACCTGCCCTCACAAATCACTCCCAGTTTATCCACTGAGGAGTTTGTCAAAATCCCTTGGAGAAAGCCTTTCAAAATGTTATGTTCTTGCTAGCTAGAGAAAATGTGGTGATAGTTGTGATAGCTACAGTAGAATTAATTAGTGCCTTCAGGTAAGACATTATCTGGCTGTGCCAAAATGTGCAGGTTAGCTAATTATTCTTAGCTCTAAGGAATCACTTCAACTGAGAGGCCTGGAGGGTGGGGTAGTGGTTGGAGGTCTTGGATATAGCAATAACAAAATGATAGAATAATTCACAAATCGCTGAGGTGATGCCATTAAAACCATGGGAAATACTGGTGAAAAAGAAATGGAATTTGCACTTTACAAAAATGGTGAATATTTTCTTCTGTCTGTTACATTATAATGAGAAAGCTCTGTGTCCTTATTATACTGCTATCATTTCTTCTGTCTTTGCCAAGGGAGGAAATGAAATGTTTCTTATAATTAGAGATTTAGCTCAGGAAAAACACGTTCCTTAGTGCTATATGACCTGAGCAAATATCTGAGAATGAAGTTGTAATTGTGAGCAGCTCCTTTCTAAGGAGGCAAAAGATGCAGGGAAAATATGTGACTTTCATAGTATTTATTTCATTACTAGATTTATGGCACACTTTTAGACCTTTCAAGACTCATTGTGCTACCTGAATAATTGTCCTCACTGTCTAAATATCATAAAGATATTAAGGTGCTGGAAGGGTTCTGCCTGGGATAGTGATTCTACAATTTAATTAGCCTTACCCAAACACAAGTAGAATATTCATTAGTCTTTCCATGTCTTTTTATGTAAACTTCATGGACTTTTCCCCAAAAATCCCCTGGATTTTTCCCCACAGCAAAAATTACTTTATTAAAAGGCAAACTAGAGCTACAGCATGTACAATGTAACTTTTTATTGATTATTACAGTAGAATTAAAGCTTTGGTCAGGAACACAATCTCTCACATGAACAGAAAAGTCTGCCTGCTGTTAAATATTTAAAATCTCAGAAGCTGTATATATAAGTGAGTGGAATTTCTTAGGCTTTTAAGATGTGTGCAGATAAGGACCCATTGAGCAGACTCATGTGTTGATTTGCTTCATTAAGGAGCTTTAAAACTAATTTAGGATTCTTCAGCCTGGCCATGGAAAAGCTTGCTGCTGTATCTTTGTTATTCATCTCTGAACTAAGATTATTTAAATTTTGCTGTGCTTGGATTATAAATGAGAATACTTGAAATCCTAGAAGCTCATGAGAGTTACATTAAATAATTTCATTTGACTTCTTTCTAGGTTAAACTGTAGCTAAAAAAAAAAAAAAAAAAGTTAATTAATTAGAAAATAAAAAGCCCCAACCATGTTTGTTTTCCATGCTGACAGTTCAAATTCCCACTGGAGAATCACATTTCCTTGCTGTTACACTTTTTGAAGGAACCAGACAAGAGTAGTGCCCTTTGCCAATCTTTCTTAGTTTGCTCTTCGTGCAAGGGCTCTCCTCATGAATTTGTGATTGGAAAATTGGTCTCTTTCCATTATTACTGTTCTCTGGGTTGCTGCTAATGCTGCTGACCAAACAGATTTTTGAACTTCTACACTATCTATAATAATCCTTTGTTTTATTACTTGTGAGTAATACATTATGGTTTTAGCTGTCAGTTTCAGCTGTTTGTAGCTTTAAGGTTCCTCATCCCAAGAAATTCTGCTTATTCATTATTTATTTGTACATATAACTTTCATAAAGTAACTGGGAGTGCTGAAGTATCAGCCTTGATGGGGGCAGAGCTGGTGCTCTGAGGATGCCTGCAGGGAAGAGGAGGGATTGAGTGATTAGCTCTCCTCTATCTTCCTATGAAAGCAACAGTGAATTTCCAGTTCTCTGGACCATACTGTGGTCACTGCTGATTTGTGCATTAGGGACAAACATTGAAGGTAAGGAAAGAAAAGATGCTCTTAGGTTTTAGTGGATTTTAGTGACTTCTAAGCTTTCTTTTTAACTTCTATACTTTCAGACTGAGCTTTGAGTTCTACTTCTCTTCTCCACCTTATTTTAAAATATTGTATAAACAAAATTTTCTGGGAGAATTAAGTGTTGTTAGTACTCCACTACTTGATTTTGTTTAAAAACATCCTGAAGCAAACTGTGTTGCAAAATAAATAGTACAAGAAGAAAGTCATAATTCTGATCAATCCTGAAGCATTTGGGTGATGTGTGGTGTTTCCTTTTCTGTTTCATTTTACAATGGAATCATTTGGGAAAGCTGACCTGGCTGAAGAAAAGCAGCCAAGAAAAGGCTATGAAGGCCAAGACAAGAGTGTAAAGTACTTTTTTCATTCAAACACAGGCAATGCAGAGTAATACCAAGAGTAAAGCTTGTATTGGTCTTGTTCTCTCTGAATTATTATTTTATATTATTTTTTCATATTGCTTTCAGAGGTAATTGTTTCTTATTTATGTACATCTGAATTGTACTTAAGAAGCAAGGTGTTGTAACCTAAGTATGTGTGTAGATATTTCGAGGACCTAAGCCTGGCTTTTGACAGCAAGCTAGCATTCAAATTAATAAAGGAAGGAAGTCCAGCTGTGAAATGTGAAAAATGAAAGACTTGCAGAAAAGTGGGGGTTTTTAAGTTATAGAATATATACATGAAAGTTGTCTATGATGGGGAGTCTTGGATCTCAAATGATCCCTTTATCCCCATCTTAATGAATTATGTAAATTAGAAGAAGAGATTCAGCAACGCATCTCAACTGCTAAAACTGAGCAAAATCAGAGCTCTTTGCTTGCCAAAACCTGGAGTTTGGTAGTTAAGAGTTAGCACAAAAGAGAATAGTCACTCTGAAACAAAGGAGACTGATGGAAGGCCAGATGTAATTGTGCTTAACCACAGCTAAGAGTTTTATACAAAATTGTATGAAAGACTCATATGTGGGGTTAACCAGTATTGCACAGGCTACAGTGAATAAAGTATTAATGAGAACACAAAGACATGATACTTATGTGATGTGGAAACAGTTTGAGAGGGATATTGAACTTGTAATACTTCTAATCATTGACATTGCAGATGAAAACCTCTCTAACAGTGTCTTAACACACTGATTGCTTAGGGGTTTGTCATTGGGATTGTGCTATCAAAAATGATTATCTGTGTGTTAGTTATTTCTTTAAATTAATAGCCTTGCCCATGAACATATGTTTGATAAGGGGGAAGGGATTGTTATTCTTGTTTAATTTTGGTTCAGGACAGAAGAGTACAGCTGTATTTTTTCTGTTCCTGGTGAACATGTTTTTTACTGCTGTAGAAGAAATCTGTAAATAATTACGTAGAGAAAATACCTTGTTTGGGTAATTTTCTTTTAAACCTTTTTGGTACTATTTCAATGTGAAAATCTAGTATTTTTTTTTTCAATGTATAAATTCCTTCAGTGAAGGTTAAATTGAGGATCAAGATGGTCAGAAAAGATACTGACTGGAGCATCCAAAGTAGTCACTATTGCTTATTGATTGTGTTAACCTTAAGGGAAGAATAATCAGCTAAGTCATATCTGCTTTCAGATATCCATGGTTATGTGCTCTCAGTCAATATTTTCTAGGTCAGACCAATAAGGAGGGTGAGGCATTTTCAGGTAGAAATTCAGCCCCCCTTTGAGGGGAAGCTGTCAGGCTCTAGGTTTTATTGGGTGCTGCATGTTTTGCAGGGAGATGTAACTTAAAACACAAGTTAGAAACACATCCATTTTGGTTAACAGCCCATGTGTGCTGCTAGTCCACAGCCAGCAGCACCAACATACAAGGGTTTGGAGATGTTAATGCTTTATGTTTCCAAATGGAAATGAAAATGAATTATGATGAGCCTCTGGTCTAATATCCACATTTTGTGGGTTCAGTGCACATAGATAATGTTTTCCTCTGAGGGTATGCAATGAAAATTATGGCTGAGTACTTGGTAAGTCTTGAAAGATTCAAAGCTGCATGTCTAGCTCTAAAAAAATAGGAAAAATAAAAGGCCTTAGCAATGGAGAGACTATAATTGTGGGAGGGGTAGATGCTGCAGCTGTGTCATGAAACATTTAATAACGTCTGGAAGCAAAGCAGAACTAAATTTTGTTCAAATTAAATTTACATGTGCATAAAGTTTGTCTTTGACCAAGTCTGCTTAGTTATGGCTACTAAGAAATCTGCTAAGGCTCTTTCTTGAGTGGTATGGATAGCAAGTAGGAATACAGCAAAGAATTAGATCTGCATCTTGCTGAACAATCTGAGCTGGTTAAAAAGAATGTGTGATCAGCAGCAAAGAATTTCTGACACATTTATGGAGGGCAGGTAAAGGAATGGTAATGGTTGGATGACAAAATTAAAGCCATGGACTATTATGTGAATGGCATACATGAAGAAAATAGTTCATCAATAACCCTGTTATACAGCAACCCCAACATGCCTTTCTTTGCTTCTTCTGGTTTTTTTTGCTTCCCTCAAATTGTTTTGCTAGAAGGTGTTCTAATTAAAGCAGGTACAATTGCTTTTGTACTGAATACTGAATGATTTCTGAAGGATAAAGGCTTAGGGGCATGAGCCTATGAAGGGGTGGGTATATGGCTGCTTATACTCAGTGTTGCCATAATCTAATTTAGAGAGGGGGCACAGGTGGGGAAGTAGGTGCAAACAGAAGAGTTTGGTCCTTGCTTCAGCAGAATTACTGTATTAATTAAACAATTAATATCCTGGAAGAATGGGTACTCTCTTGCTAGTCATTTGTCTAAAAGGGAAACAGAATTTACAGATAGAGCTTCGTTTAAAAGGCCTTAGATTCTGTTTGTTGACACTTATTTCTGTGTGGCTGAAGCAAGATGTCCCTTTTTTGGTTGTGCTCACTGGAGACAGCTGAGTTCATTGTCATGTAAAGGCTGAGTGACACTGGAGCACTGCAGGGACAACTGATGAGCCTTTCTAACCTGCCATGTGCAGCAGGGTCTGGAATGGCACGAGTGAAGCCTCCAAAACTTGGGAGCTGAGCACACTGAATCAAGCTGATTCAATGGAGTTTCAGGACAGGGTGGGGAGCAGGGGCTTTGTCCTCTCTTAGAGAGCAAGAGGCAACTGCTGATAATGGAAGGTAAAATACTATGAGGATGGAGGCTGTTGGGTAAAAACTTGCAATCTGAACAGTCTTGAACAGAAGACCCTTGTTTTGTGGGCATGGGGCCAAAAAAATTAAGCCATGAAAACATTTCAGCTTGGAAGCTGGTGACAGAACAGCCCTTGCACATTGAGCTACAGAAATAGCAGGGTAGGGTTTACAAGCTGTTAGAGAAGCTGTTACAGTAGCTCTATGTTCGTGTTATGCTGAGCTTTAAAAACAAATCTGCTTAATGCTTGTTTTGCTTCGACTGAAATTGGAGAAAAGAGCTGTGGAGCAGGGTCTGTGCGACTCACAGAGCTTTCAGCTGGAAATTTAGTCACAATAAATTAATTACACAATTAAGTGTGATGTTAACTACTGCAACTTGTGCTAGCTGGCAACGAAGGTTCAGTGCTTTCAAGAAAGCCAAGGATTATTATGCAAGGTGAAAGCTTTGAGTCTGGAAGGAAGCTACTAGTAAAGTCTGTCTGAAAGCTTAATCACTGGATTTAATATATAGCCACCTGCTTCAAAATTATTTCAGTGAACTGCCTGGTCAGTTTTGAAGAAATATCTTCTTGTAGAACTGCAAATTAGGGATGTCTTAATCTTTTAGTCAAATTATGAGTAGAGCAGATGAGCAAAAGTGTTCTTTTGAACTTTTGCATTAATTATTATGCTGAATGATAGATAAGACATTCACTAGAAGATGTAGGCTCCTGCCAGTTCCAGGTTTGTGTAAATGGAAAGTTAATGACAGAGAATTGGGCTCTAAGTAATATGCATTAAGGTCATTAACTTCTCTGGCCACACACAAAAATATAATCAGACATATCATTGCCTCTAAATTCAAGGCTGCAAGCCTAGAAACTATTTATTCCTCTGTTCTGCCCCAAATATAGCAATAAGTTTAAAGTTTGTGGGCTGTTAATGCAGAAATGAGATGAAATGGAGATTTTTGTCCAGTTAGATGATACATTTTTGAGACTGATAATAATAGTGAAATGTTGAATATGTGGGACTGTGGTATACAAACACTTAGACTCAGCAATTATTTGTATGGGCTTGGTTAATTGCATAAAGTATCTAAGTGAAATATGACCTTGAGATGACTCCAAGTGCTCCATAAATGGCATAATTCTATTCAAAAGGGCTCAGATAACAATTACTTGTCATCTGGCTTTTAAAAGTACATTTGTACTTACTGGACTTTGCAGATAGAGGCATTGAAGACAGAACCAGGAATAGGAAAAAAATGAAATGTGGTGCTGGGAACTTTTAAATGAGCTCCAAGTGAAGTCTGCTAACAGGTCCTATTATTTTGAGAGACTAACCAAATTATGTGGAACCTAACATCAGACGTGATTCTATTGTAAGTGTACCTATTAAGCTTCAGGAATCCTCAGAATTCAGTTTAGTCTGAAACTGGTTCCACCTTTTTCAAAGTAATTCTACCCAATTTCTATGGATTTTTTTTCCAACAGAAGAGTGGAAATAAACTAGATTTGTGCTCTTGTTATTTCAATGGACATGGAGAGCTTTTTCCTTCTTATACCCACTGCTTTGTCCTTGAAATTGTACCTTTATAGCAGAGTAAAATAGAATCTAAAAGTAGTATTTAATTTGATATGGACTGTTACAGTGTTTATAGGTTCAGATATGTCTGCAAGATTTCAGTGAGCCCTAAGTTTACCTTCTTGATTGTCTTAAGGTTAATATTAGTGAAATTCCTTTTCCAAGGCCTTGTTTCTTCAGTTTCAGCATTAAAACCTTTCTTTCATATTACACTTGGACTGGGAATCAGGCTAATGTGGTTTTGCCTGTTCCTTGCCTCAGGGCTGGCTGGATGGCACAGTCCAGATCAGGCTGAATTGCACCCTGGAGTTTGTCCATCAAGAGTTAAGAGCTCTCTGGGAACTTCAGGATTGGAGTAGGCAAAAACAATCTTTCTTGCTGCCCTCCAAGGAAGGGAGAGGGAAACTTTCTGGCATCCAGGTTTTTTCTCTGCAGCAGGCTTGGCACATCATTTATTTGCCCTCAGTTGATGTTTGAAAGGTTTCCTTTGCAGAATGGGTCTGGAAGCTTTTCTTCCCTTCAAAGCTTAGACTTTGTAAATGCTAATGATTCTTGTGTGAGAGAAGGGGTTGCTGTGTCCAGCTCCTTCTCCTTCCTAATGTGCCAGTGAGAAAGTAAGCCACTTAGTGTTCTTTCAGTTTGCTTCCTGAAGATTTGCTTGATAAGGATTTTCCAATCTTAACTCATTTGATTAGCTGCAGTAAGTTCAGCTCCTCATTCTTTTCCTTTCCTGGAGCAGTCACAAAGGAATACAAGCTCTGTTGTGGGAAAAGTACACTTTTTCTTTAAAAAAAACCCTGACACAATAAAGCTACCTTGTAATGTGATTAGAGAAACTCATTCTTAGCTCATTTATTGCACCAAATGACATGAATAGTTCACAAAAGATTTGTGCATGGTCAAGATGAGTATTATGAATTTAGTGTTTGAAAACGTGCAGAAGACCTAAAGGTCTGCAGACATCCTAAAAACTCAGGAAAAATAGTTCTTGGAATTAAATGCATCTGAATAATCTATTGGAATGAGACTTTTAGGATGGTTTATTACATAGCTGTAGTTGATAGCTCACATTTTTAGAGCTCAGACTTGTACTTGTGCTAAATGAAAAATTTCATTTTATTCTTTTTATTTTGTCCAATTTACGAAGTTAGAGAGTTTCAGACTATTGCATAGGACATGATAAAATAGATCCAAAAGCCTTACTTTCTCAAAAAACACAGGCTGAAACTAGAAGCTATTACTAGTGCTTAGAAGCTGATGCTCAGAGCTTTGCTCTTAATGACTTAGGAAACAATACCATGCAAAATATGGATGAATATTAAAAGCAGTGGGTAAAAAGTAATAAAAAAATACAAGTAATGAAATTGGTTCAACAGATAAATATTTGTAAGTGGCCTTTGATCAGTCCCACATGGCGTGGGTGCCAGGTGAGCATCTGACACGGTGACATCCTTGAAGCACTTCCAGAGAAATGCTCTGGCTGTGGGCTGGGTGTGAGGAGGCTCTGTTGGGAGTTTGGAGAAGAGGATTTCAAACCCTCTGAGTGTATTTAATCTTTTACTTTTGAACATAAGCCAACTTGATGGTGAAGAGCAACATATAGGTCAGCATTAATTCTAGGGTACCAGCCTTTAACATATGGGAGAGTGAGACAACTCTTTAACCCATGGGTTTTGTTCTCCCTTTTAAAAGAGTTGAGAGAATAAAACAAGGCTTCCCAGCAGTGCATTTCCCATGGAAATAAGGAATCTATAGTAAATGCAGAGGTAGAGATTTAGTAAAATTTAATGGGATCTGAACTTGGCTTAGTTTGATTTCATGTTTCCCCAGACTGGTTTATGAGCTAATGGCATGGCGTGTATTAGGATCTCATTTTACTGAATTGGTATCTCCATTGCACAGTTGGTAAAATGCAAAATGATCCTACAGGGCCCTCTATTTTCAGTTCCATACTTAGAGCCAGCAATCAAAATGTAGTAATTTTTTCACTGCAAAATGAGAGGGTGTTTTTTATGATCCAGTGAAAACATTTAGTATAACTTCGATTTTACCTTCATGTTCATTTGTTTCTTTAAAGAAAGCTTTGACTGATGTTTTGGACAACCACTCCTGCCAGCAGAATTGTTTGCTGACATTTTAAAGAAAATTATGTCATGAGCTGTGAGGAAATTAATGGCACACTTAGACAAGATGTGTTAGCATAAGTGATGTAGAATTTGCTAGTAATAAGTAGCTTGAACAAACCCAGTTATTTAGAGTATGTTTGTAAACTTGCTTCACAATATTTACTTTTCCAAGAAGTGGAATATTAAGACAAAGCCTTACCAGAAGTAAACAACATAACTTGAAAACAGACCAAGAATCAATTTTTGGTGAAGCTTCTTATAATATATATTCAAAATAAACTTCCTGTAACAGAAATAAACTCAAAAATAAATTCAAAATAAATTTTCTGTAGTGGAATGTGGGCTGTTGATTCTGGGCATTGAGAGGTTTATTCTGTTCTTAATTCTTTATCTACATGCACATCTAAAAAGTTGGTATACACTAGAAAATCCCATTTGTGATGAGGGGGGAGTGGATTGGGGTGTTTTTGTTGATTTTTTTTTTTTTTTTTTAATTCCATTATGGTAAATGGAAGAACAAGGGTGTGCAATTTTCTTGTTTTTGGGTGGATTATCTGATCTAGAAAATAATCTGTCTAAGTACTCTGTCATTTGCTCAATCTGCTACTTTCATGTCATGTCATCTTTCCAGATTGTGATACTCATAAAAGCATGAAAACCATATTTACTCTGTGGAATGGGGAACAGAGCCTGATAAGAAGAAATAGTCCAATTATTCAATTATTGACTGAGATTTTGGGTTTTTTTGCCTAATGTGTGATTTATTTCTTTATTTCATAGTTCAGAAGGTGATGGAACATTCTTGTGATATCAGTGAAGATATTCTTCTGTATTGTAATATTTGTGACATTTTGAACTTCTCAAAGTACTTGTATTAGAAGACTTCCAATTAATTTTCTCTTACCAAAATCAAAAGTAAATATAAGACTTGAACCCTTTCAGCAGTGGATTTTCATCTTTACTCTCCATCAATGTTCATAACCAGGTCTGGCTTTTGGGTAACTTCCAGAGTGAATGAATTTGGGTTGGGTTTAGATTCATTAAACAATTTATCTTATGCAAGAAGGACCCATTACAGTCTGAATAAATCTGTGGATTGCCTTGTTATTTCAAGGTGTGTTGTAGGAATTATCAGGATTTCTTTCAAAGGAGTGCTAGTCTTGTGGCAGAGATTGCTTTGGAGAAAAGCTTGGCTCTTGTATCAATTCCAATAGGTAGCTAAGCTTCTCTGATCCTGTTTCCTGCCTGCACAGAGATGATAATTCTTCCTTTCCTCTCTGTCTACAGTCAGCTCTTTGAAGAAAGGAGCAGGAGAGCATTATGTGAAGGGAACAGTGTAGAAGATAAGAGTGTTTGTAATACAGATGCTACAAAAATTTAGCTTGTGGTGTACTTGTACAGAGTAATAAGTTGTAATCACTTGATGTGCAAAAGAGGAAGCCTTGCAACATGAAAGAAATGCAATATTATGCATTCTCTTGGTCTCAAACTCATTTTATGGCTGTGTTCTGGAGGCTTACCTTATAAAGATCACATTTTGCAACAGGTTAATACTATGTAGAAAATGATTATTTACGACTTCAGGCTCTAAAATAGCATATTTTTGTTTGCTTAAAAATCAGTCAAATCTTCAATTGTGATTTATAGCTTCTTAAATAACTTGTTCAAATCTCATGAAGATGAACAAGAACTACAAATGAAACACTCTTGGGGAAAAAAATAGACATGATTTTAAGGGAATACATTGAGTGAAAATTACCTTCTAGCTTTAAAACTAGAGGCTAGAGAGTCTGAAATTGCTTCTCAGCGTAAATAACTCTTGTAAATGGAACTAAAATTTTTATTAGGATGGATACGTTGGTCATCCTGCTGAAAACAGAATTACATTTATGGTGTAAGTGCAATAAGAAATTGTATAAGTGTATAATAAACTGTACAGTGTGCATGGGGAAAAATGTTTTAATTTTGAAGAGCTGTCTTTGGTCATCAGGTGCTGGCCCACATTTACGGTAGGTAACATTTGCTGTAGTCATGGTCTGTTGGTTGTTGAGGATGGAGGAGTGGTTTGATCAGGCAGAAAGCACAAGTGAGGTTAAAAAAGTGAACAGTTTCCAAAAGAGAAGCAGAAAGGTTACCTTTTTTCCACATCTTTCCCCTCCTCCCTTGCATTGTTCATCAGATGGAATAACTGCCTCAACTCAAACAGAACAACAAAACACCAAACCCTGAAATAAAGAAATAAAGCCTTTGTCATCAGTGATGATTAATTATTTCTTCTTTAAATACACCCTGAAAAGCACACTGCATTATTTCCTAAAAGCTGTAGTGTCTTAATGATAGCTACATGTGCAGTATCTTTATTTCTTTAGCAATAAGAGATTTCATGGAAATAAAACTGCTGCTGGAGAGAGTAGGGAGCCTGCTTGCTTGTTCCTTGGATTATCCCAGTTCTAGAGAGACATTTACACTGCTGGCTGATTTTGTTCTAGCCTCTGGTTTAATGGCTTGATCCATAAAAGAGCTTTTAGATGCCTCATGATTCAGTATGTCACATTACCTATTCAGTCTTCAGCTTCTGTGGTTGTATCAACATTTTATCTTAGTATTTGTTTTTGTGGGTTTTTTTTTGGTTTGGTTTTTTTTTTGTTTTTTTTTTTGTGTTTTTTTTTTTGTTTGTTTTTTTTTTGTTTTTTGGTTTTTTTTGTTTTGTTTTTTTTTTTTTTTACTAGATAGGAATACTTGAAAACTCAGAATCTGGTGTTTTATATAAGAAATGCACTGTTCTTACAAATTCCATCTCTCTGTCAAAAATCAAGCTATAAATAAGCCTTTACTTTTTCTAGATTCTGATTAGAAGTTATCAAACCCTGCTCCTTTTGAGCTTCTTGCTTCCCAAGTTATCACACTAAGTGACTGTGATGTTTATAAAGAGTTCTCTGTGAAGTAATTTCTGTTTAAGTGTAGATTCTTTGCAATCAGGATTGGTTTCGATTTCCTTACTGGAATGAGCAGGACAATGCATTTGACTCTCCATTTCCTGCTCAGTTGGCATCATGCTGTTCAAGGAGAAAATGCTTATCACTTTATCAGAGTTGTTTCATAAACTTAGCAGTTTAGTGCAGATATTGAAAAAATTGTCTGAAATGGTGGTATAAATTCCCCTTCAGACATGTTCTTTCCAGATTCAATAATTAAAATGTAAATTATGTACTTTCATTGAACAGAAACCTGCTGCCTTCTCTAATAACAATTTTTGTGTGTTATGGAATCACACCTTTAACAAAAGATCATCCCAGGCTGATGTTTTCTTTGTACAACAGAAAATGTGGGGTTTGTTTTGTTTTTTGTTTGTGGGTGTTTTTGTTTTTGTTTTTTTTTTTGTGGAGTGAATATCAGCTCAAATTTTATTTCTTCAAAGACATAATTTGTGATACAGGCTGGACCCTCTGAGTGACAGCGGAGTGACCAGCAATCTAAAAACCTCTTCATGTTTTGGATGAAAAATTGCAGAATGCTCTCTGTCCTGACCAACAGCCTATTTCTAGATCCCTCCTTATTGGTAAGTCCAAACTAACCATGAGAAAAAGGAAATTTCTGATCCCTAAGTTTAGATTCAGTTTTCTGAAAAATTTATGGATCCCTCCCTGCTCGGGATATTAAAAATAAATCAGATCCCCCCCAGTTTAGGATTATATTTGTATAACTTCTGCAGAATAATAAGATTTGAAGTTATAATGTGCACATGGGTACTATAGGCTCAAAATGCCATTACAGCAGTCCTTCAGTGGATTTTTTTGTGTTTAGGAACTTCAAAATTGGTTTCAAGAGAGTCCTTTGGAAATGAAATTACTTTCTTGCTTCATACTCTGTATCCTGCTGCGGTGCTGATAGCTGCAGTCAAGCACCATGATTTTAAATATCATGGATCATTGAAACATATCTTTTTCTCATTTGAATTATATATAATAAATGCATTATATTGATGGAAGCCCACCTCTCAGGTTGGTTATGATACTTATTCATGAGACAGGAGTAGTCAAGGTTGCCTTGTTTGTCACAACTAATGCACTGTTTGTCATGCAACAGCTCTGCTTTTGAAAACTGAATACCAGTCTTCCTAGAGGACTTGCTGGAGCAATTAAAAATTGGGGGAAAAGGAGTCAAAACTAATTTCTTACTGTCTGCCTTTGCTTATTTAGTGTTGATGTAATATTGCTGCATTTCAGTTCATCTTGGTACATGTACATCTTGGATACTGGAGGCCATACTACACCCTCATTAAACCTTTTTTGATGTATAATTTTCATTATTTTTAAGGAAGAATAGGAAATCTAAGCATTCAGTGTTTGTTTTCAGTTGAGACATGCTTTGAGGATGCTAGCTTGTATTCACAAAGGAAATTTTTTATTGTGTGCATCGCAGAGCAAGTTTATTTTAGTCTGCCCTTGACAAATTAATGTTTGTTTTAAAGGAAAGATTCTTACAGGATGTTAGTGCCTTTACAAATAATGAGTCTGGAAACAAATGAAACCTCTCTAGACTGGAGGCCTTATTGGATTCTTTTCTGACTCAAAGAGGGGAAAAATGTCTAGGAAACATAACCTTTCCTTGGCTTTGAAAGGGGCTAAATAATCATCTAGCATTATGTGTAACTCAAAAGCTGTTTGGTAGTTTCATATTACATTTGAAACATAGCCTCATGTTGGGAATTTCAAAAACTACATGAATCATTATTGCTTTTATTTTTTTTCCAGAAATTTTATGCCTTGAAATTTAGTTCATTACTTAATAATATAAACTTTTGGATTTAATAAAACTTCTAACTTTGTCCCTTGTTAATCTAGTGATGAGAAAAGGATCTTGGCTTATGCTTAATTTAGAACTTCACTTGATATATGCATAGCTTAAAATTAAAAGAAAAGTCAAGGAAACAGTTCCTTTCAAGTGAATTAATGGTATCTTTGGCTGGTTTTAGAGACTTCTTCTTCCTACTGCTGCTTTGATACATATATGTTTCATGCATATGATGTTGCATCCTGTGTATGTTATATATATTCTTAGTTTACTTTAAGTTATATAGAAATAATGTAATGGAGATAAAAGCTGTGTGCCTGGTTTCTAGTACTTTAATCTGAGTTAGAATTTATTCATGACTTTCCAAAATTTAGTTACTGACTACGCTGTTTGTTTTTTTCATGATAAAACATGATCATTTACAGATTTTTATCCTGATGTGAATAGGATATGTTTTAAATCAACAGATGTTCAGTAAAAACATTTTTGAAAAGAACAAAGGAGATGTTATGTACCTATCTAAATCTGATGAGGTTTGTGTGCATTTGGGGTTTTTTTTTGTTTGTTTGTTTTTTATGCCACTTTTCTTTAAAAATATCCCCTTTGAACAAGAGTGACTATTTCAAGTTATGTGTTCAAATTCTTGTATGCAAGTCTGTGCCTTTGGGGTAATGAGCAAGGCATGACTAATTTCTACCAATTTGGTCTCTGGACCATGTCCTGGAGGGCCAAAATAGTCAGATGAAAATGCTGATTTTAATCAGCCTCTCCATTGCCTGATGTTTCAATTACAGCAAGTCTTAGCTTAGCACTCTGACTTCTGTCAGACTTCATCTGTATTATTTTTGT
>WEIU01022697.1:471695-489905 GCA_013389925.1 Aegithalos caudatus | reverse complement strand
CTGCCCCGCCGTGCCCCCCGCCCCCCTTTGTTCACAGCGGGTGCACGGGGGGGCTTCGCGGATTTTTTGTGCCTTTATCCGCACGTCGTCTGTTGGGAGTGCTGGATTCCTGCATGATAAATGTGCTCATTTGTGTGTTTCATTTGAATGCCATTGTTAGCGGGGGAGCCCTGGGTAGGGTGAGCTGCAGCTCGCTTTGCTTCTGCGGAGGGGCTTTTGTGATGGGCTTGGTGGGGTTGGAAACCCGAGCGGAAGAATGACCCTGGGAGTGCTTACGATCCCCCGATGTTTGGGTTTATCCCAGGAGCTGCTCTGGTCAGTTACACACCGTTCGTGAATGGCCGGCGCTGGCACTCGTGTATGAATGCGTTCATTTCAGTCTTCACCCTTTCATTCCCCTGTGGAGCAATACTGGTCAGTTTTGCCGTTGAGCTTTGTTTGACCTTCAGGTTTCACGGCCTGTTGGTGTGTGAGAAGGGAGCCCTGGCTGCCTGGGGCTGTGTCTCACCTGCCCAGGGCCCTCAGCACCTGGCACCGAGGGGCATTGGCACCCCAGGGTGGCACTGGCGTTCCCGGGCTTGGCTGCAGCCTGGCACGGTGGGGACTGTCACCTTCCTCACTTGGGGTTCAAAGCTCCTTGTTTGAGTCCGTGGGCTTCTCCAGCCAAATGTGGCACTCGTTGACTAAACCTTCATTTTCCTGGCGGAGGAGTTCAGCTATCGCTTAAGGTGTCCTCTTGATGATTCCATCTTTGTTCATGGAAATTTTCTCTGAGAGGCTCTTCTAAAATACTTTAAGTGTTGAGTCATCATATCTTGATTTGAATTAAGCCATCTGTGCCGAGGGATCTGCTCCTCGCACCTCGGAGGGGTTCAGTGACTTCAGGCTTGCTTTGCACTGAAGTTGGACGATGTAACAAAGCTCTCTGCCTTAGATGGAGACCCAATTATCCCGTTTAATTATACGCTCTTCTCAGGAGGGTTGGGTTGCAGAACTTCCATCAGGGCACGTGCCATAGTAGCAAAGGTGACAAATGCAGTTTGGGAGCCTCCCTGCCTTTGTTCCCAGTTCCCAAGCTGGCCTTTGGGTTATCTGCTGGAAAGGGATTCTGTAGCCAGTGTGGGCAGGGAAGACGTTGTGTGTTACAAACCGAGACCCTTAAAGCCCTGAGTACGAGGGGTCTGGCTTTACCTTGGTGCCCTGTGGGCAGTTGCAGATGGATCTGCCAGCTCCAGGAATGCTGGCTGTGATGGCAGTGCCTGGGGATGGGGCAGGGGCCTCTCTTGGCTGGAGGCAGACAGGTAAAATGAATGTGCAGGGGCCTTTGTCAGTCAGTGGTTTTTCTTTCTGCTTCAAATTACCCGTGGAGCTGCTGGAAAATCCAGCATCATTCCTTGCAGTGTTCTGAGCCTTGAGGTAAACTTGAGATCTGGAGACATTTTTTGGAATATGGTGATGTCAGCACTCAGGACTGAGAACAGGAGCAGGCTGTAGACATGCAAAGCTTTTCAGGAAGAATATGAGCAAGGCTTAGCTGCCTTGATGGCTTGCAGAAACCCCAGGTGTCCCAAGTTCTTGTCTGTAGTTGAAAATTCACAGTTTTAAAAGTAATCCCTGCCTCATTCTGGTTTCTGCAGCAGAGTCCACTGGGTTTGGATCTATCTCTGTATTTTTGTTTTTCCCTGTTCCATCCCAGCTGAGTTTCCTGCCAAGCTTCTGCTCTGTTTGCTCTCGTTCCTTATCTAAGCCCAGCACACAGGTGTGTGTTTTTCCTGCCTGCAGCTCTTGCTGTGGTGTCTGTCCCTTGCTGCTGCACAGCTGGGGCCAGTCCCTGGTACCTGTCCTGTCCCTGGTGACACCAGACAGGTCCCTGAACTCGTGTGCCTGTCCCTTGCTGCTGCACAGCTGGGGCCAGTCCCTGCTGCCTGTCCTGGCTTTGGTGACACCAGACAGGTCCCTGAACTCGTGTGCCTGTCCCTTGCTGCTGCACAGGAGCCAGTCCCTGCTGTCCTGCCCCTGGTGACACGGGACAGGTCCCTGACCCGTGTGTGAGCAGGGCTCAGTTGTGCAGCTCCTCTGGGCTGGGCACAACGCCTGATTCCCCAAGGAGATGATGCTGGTGGCTCACTTTCCTGCAGTGGCAGCAGCAGGGCGAGGTGGGTGCTGTAACCTGCTCCTTGGGTGAGGTGGGTGCTGTAACCTGCTCCTTGCTGTCCCCTCTGTGCAGTGACAGCAGCAGGGCGAGGTGGGTGCTGTAACCTGCTCCTTGGGTGAGGTGGGTGCTGTAACCTGCTCCTTGCTGTCCCCTCTGTGCAGTGACAGCAGCAGGGCGAGGTGGGTGCTGTAACCTGCTCCTTGGGTGAGGTGGGTGCTGTAACCTGCTCCTTGCTGTCCCCTCTGTGCAGTGACAGCAGCAGGGTGAGGTGGGTGCTGTAACCTGCTCCTTGCTGTCCCCTCTGTGCTGGCAGGTGACGGGAGCGGCTCCCCCTGTTCCCGGGATGGCGCAGAGGTCGGGCCAGGAGGATCCGGAGCGTTACCTCTTCGTGGACAGGGCTGTCATCTACAACCCTGCCACCCAGGCCGACTGGACTGCCAAGAAGCTGGTGTGGATCCCCTCGGAGCGCCACGGCTTCGAGGCAGCCAGCATCAAGGAGGAGAAGGGGGACGAGGTCTTGGTTGAGCTGGCGGAGAATGGCAAGAAGGCGCTCGTCAATAAAGATGATGTTCAGAAGATGAACCCTCCCAAGTTCTCCAAGGTGGAAGACATGGCAGAGTTAACCTGTTTGAATGAAGCCTCTGTGTTGCATAATTTAAAGGATCGCTATTACTCTGGGCTCATCTATGTAAGTATTAATTGTGGGATCCCTTCTGGGGGCTAATTCAGCTGACCTTACCCGATTCCCATCCCTGCTGTTGGAGTAGGGCTCCTCTCTGATTTTGGCAGCCCAGCTACTTTGCATCCCCAGCATTTATATTAGTCCCGAGTGTTTTTCCGTGTATGTTTCTCTGTGTGTGGGTCAAGAACTCCATCATAAAGAGACAATACAATTCTGTGAGCATCTTTCAGGCTCAGAATGTGAAATGGCAGCTTGGGGGCTCTGCTGGTGCTGCTCCTTGGAGCCCTCGCCTCCTGCTGAACTGATCCAGTGAGCAGTGGCAAGTGGCTTCCTGGAGCTGAGGGAGGTGACAAGCCCTCACTTTGCTGGATTGCTGTGTTTAACTGCTCATGTGAGTGAGCACATCTCTTGTTTTAACTTGCTGCATGCTAAAAGTGGCAATAAGAGGCTCTGCTGGTATTTAAAAGATGAGGTTTGGGAGTACTGGGAGTGCAAAATGTCTTTTTGGAACTGAATATCAGCCTAGTGGCCAGGAAGGGATGCATTCAAGTGCTTGAAATAAACCAATAAGACAAACCTTTTTTTTTTTTTTTTTCCCAGTGGTTTTGAGGCACTAATTGAACATCTGGCTTATCAGCATCTTGCTCTGGAGTTGGGAATGACAGAGCCCTTGGTGCTGTGCCTGGCCCTGCTCCTCCCCTGGGCTCTGTCCCAGGTCTGTGCCTGCTCTTGGGAGCAGCTCCTGCTCTCTTGGCAGGCTGAGAGCACAGTGACTTGCTGGGTCAGGCAGTCAGCAACAGCTACAAGGAGACTTTCAGTCTGAAAAGACACTGGAACATCTGCTTCAGTGCTTGGTTCACTTTGTACACACTTAATGCTTAAATCCATTTTATTTAGTGCTGATAGTTGGCTCCTTTTCCCCTCCATCTGGGTACATTTTTAGCTTGACCCTTGATAATATTTGGACCTATTAAATTATACACAGCTACAAGGTGGCTTTTTATATTTGTGTGTCTTTGTCAGCTTCCTCTTCCAAAGCCTTACACCAAAGTGCTCACAGCAGAGCTGGGTGAAAAATACTTGTGGAATGATTCCTGCATAAGGAAACTAATTGGATAATTAATGGAGAGTGGATTGAAAACTAAAAGTAAACAGGTTGATAGGTCAAAAGTTTTCAGTCTATGTATCAATTCTAATTATGGCTGTTAGGAAACTCATTACAACTATTATAGCCCTATTTCATGATGAATTTTAAAAAGCTGCAGGCCTTAAATGTCACAGCGAGCTGTGGAGCAGGGAGTGCAGCCAGCAAACACAGCCCCAGGTGTTCCTGGGGATGGTGTGCACAGAGGGAGCAGGGCTGTGTCCTCTGGGGGCCTGAGTGACCTCCCTTTGTCACAGGATGGACTGGAGCTGCTCATGGACCTGGAGCTTGGGACATCCTGCTGGTGCCTGGCCTTTGTTCCCTTCCCAAAAGGATCCATTCCCTCTCTGCTGGGGCAGGCTGGAGCTTGGCTCTGTGGTGCTGCTGCCACGCAGGGGGGTCAGTGCATGTGGATTTTGTGGCAGAACTCCCTGCCCCAGTCCTGGGTGGGGTTCAGGAGCTCCAGAATTTGTTGGGCTTTGCTGGAGGCCTGAGTTGCAGGGACATTGCTGAGGATGCTGCTGTTCCCAGGAGAGCTGTAAGAATTGGCTCCTGGGCTGAATTAAAGCTTTGTGAAGGCGTGCAGAGGATGAGTGCTGCAGAGATTCACAGGCCAGGGAGACACTGCAGCTTTAGGGTGTGTTTTAGGTGGTGTTTTAGTGCCAGGGTCTCTGCTGGGCATCCCTGAGCCTGATGAATGTGGCACTTCCCTAAATCCTGCTGCTGGCACAGCCCAGGGGCACTGCCCACAGCTCCTGTTTGTTTGCCTGGTGTAAGGAAAGGACCAAAGTGAGCTGAGCTGAAGTGAGTTCTGCTGCTTTGGCCTTTCTGACAGGAGCTGCTGAAAGGTCTGCTTTGATTTCCAAACAGTCCTCCTGTAATGACCAAATGTAAATTGTATGTTTTGCTGTCGAGGTGCAGGTGGTGAATGTGATTTGGTGCCCTGGAATTTACCAAGGGGCAGCAGGGAGTGTTGCCTTTCTAGGAAGAGAAAGATGCAAGAATGGCAACTAAAATAGACACATGTTTGCTTTCCATCCCTAGAAAGGAAACAAAGGAGCCCAGGGGGTGTCTGTGATCTCCGTGTGCAGATGACGCTGCTGCAGGAACAGGGAGGGTGACTAAAGCCAGAGTGACCTGGGACTGCTGCTCCCTCCCAGGGGTTTCATGTGACATCCAAGTAGGGATGGCCAGCAGCGTGTGGAACTTGCAGCATCTCTGGTGCCTGCCAAGGGAGGTGAGCTCAGGCTCTGAGCATCACTGCTGGGCTGTGGGAGAGCAGCACAAGTGGGGATGTGAAGAGCAGGGGCTTGTAAAGGCTGATGTCAGTGCTTGGTCCTGTCTGGGGCTGGTCATGGCAGCACAGAAGGAGCAGGGCTTGTACAGGAGCTGGGAGGGGAGGTTGGGGTGTGAATTGTGGTCATCCCAGTTCTGCTCTGGAGATGAAATAACTTTTTTGCTCCACTTTTAACATCATCTATTCCATTGATTGCCACAAGGTTTATTTGGAGTGTCAGTGCTGTGTCTGTGAAGGTGCAGCCACCTCCAGCAGTTGTTTAGTTGTTGTTTCATTGCTGCTGCCTTTGCTTGGGGTTTTCACTCTCCCTTGTGTTTCATAGCTGAACTTCCCCAGATGCTGTGCTTTTCTAGGGATATCAGTGTTTCTTACACATCATTTGAGTCACTGATGCTCTAAACTGATCCTTCCTGTCCTTTATGTGCCTCTTGTGGACAGGAATATTCTGCCAGAAGCAGTGAGGCTCTCATGGCTGTACAGCTTTGCCACAAGGTTCTGATTTTCCAGGGAATCCAAGGGCTGTGTTTTAATGGTCAGACTGGTGAGGGCAGGTGAACGTTGAACAGTTCTGGGGTAAATGGCACATTTCCCACTCATGGGTCTGTAAACCCTGGAGTCTGAGTGCTCTGGCAGGACCAGAAGTCAGTGTTGTACAGTCAGAAATTCCCACTGCAGCGGGATGGGACGAAGGAATTGCTCAAACATGGGGTGTAACTAAGCTCAGTAAAAACCAAGTTGTTCCAAATTCAGTGGGCTTTATAGTCATTTATTTTAAAGACTGTTGCTGTTGCCACATCTGTTATAGGCCCAGCTTTCCTGGAGGAAGGTCCTTGCCCACAGGGGGTTGTGTGGCTTTCCGTACCCCCTAAATCATTGCAGCTACTCCTTAACTGCTCCCTGACCTCCTTCAGTCAGAAGGATTAAAATGAACAGAATTTCTCCAAGGCTTGACTCCGTGCCAGTGTCCAGGTGGCCTCTTGTGCCTGCTGGGGGATGTTGGGGAGCCCCTGGGGTACATTTGGGGGGCTCAGGTGGGCAGTGGCAGGTGGGCACAGGTACCCAGGGGTGGGTGCTAAAGTCTTGCTTCACTCTGCTGCTCCCTGAGGAAGGACAGCGAGCTGGTGAGGCTTGAGGAAAGGTTTAGATTCAGCTTCAGAGTCCCCCAAACTCCAGTGAACTGTGCATTATCTTCCCTGCCCACTCCCCCATGGGTTTTTTTTTAAGCCAAGACTTTTGCAAAAGCGTTGGAAGCTGTTTATGTGAGGCTTAGAGTTCCTGGAAGCCTCCTGCTGGTTCTGCTCTGGCACAGGGCTGCTGGCTTTTCTTTGCACCAGTGGAGTGTAAAACGTGCTTGCCATTGTGCAGGCTGAGCACTGCAGCAGGTATTTGTTGGTAATTGCAAGTGTTACCTCTGTAATGGCTCTGCAGCCCTGTAATTTAATTTCTGAATGTACTTTCCATTTTCTTGGAGCAGAAGAGGGAAAGAATGAGAGCAATGCCACAGCCCCAGCTGCAGAGCCTGCTGTGGGTGGCAGCTCTCACTGCCCTGCACTGGAGGGGCTGTCCTGAAGCTGTTCCTTCTCTTAAACCTCCTGTGAGGCCTGAGTGGAACCCAGAGCACTCTGGGGTCTTAAATAAGCAGCTGTGTTCTGATTGCTTTCATTTTCCTGCAGCTCCAGTTGGGAATGTTTCACGTTACTGAGTGTCAAAGATGGGTTTTAAAAGAAACCTGCAAGGAGTGGAGTTTGTCACTTAATTCTGTCTTGTTCCTACCACAAGGCAGTCACTGGATGTAATACCCAGCTTGTGGCAGCAGAAATGCTGGGGCTCACATTGGTGGAACTGCTTTGACTCAAGAACCTTTTCCTTATATTGACTTTGATTTTTGGAAATGTGATCAAGTTGAGGGAATTCTGTGCAGGGTTAGAAATGTCTAAGGGATTGTAAAGAGTGTATCAGGCAAGCAGAGGTGTGACAAAGTGCCTGTCCTTGTCACACTCTGTGTTTCCATAGAAAAGGGTGGATTGGGAGTGTAGAAAGGAGAGCAGCTGGCACTGTGGGTGCAGGGTGCTGCAGGACAGCCCCAGCCCCATGCCAGGGCTCTGTGGGGCTGCCTGTGCTGCAGGCAGGCTCTGGAGGAGCCTGGGGAGGGACATGAGCCCTGCTGTGGCCCTGGTGCCAGCTCAGCTCCTGCCATGGCTGTGGGCAGTGCCTGTGACCCTGGGTGTGCCTGAGAGGAGCTCAGGGCCTGCCCTGCTGGGCTGGGGGGTTCTGTCCCAAAAACATCACCTGAGGGCTGGGGGTGGGCAAATGCAGCACTGCTGAGCCCCTGAGAGGAGCTCAGGGCATGCCCTGCTGGGCTGGGGGGGTTCTGTCCCAAAAACATCACCTGAGGGCTGGGGGTGGGCAAATGCAGCACTGCTGAGCTCCAGCTGTGGAGAACAGCCCCAGACATCCTCTGTGCTGTGGGCTGAGCTTTTCCATTCATAGCTGGTGTGCTCCTTGCCTTCCTCCCTCTCCTCTGAGCTGCCCTGGCTACATCTGTGGCTGTCACCCCCAGGCTGTCCCCCACCCTTACTGGGCACCTTTGGTGTCCCCTCCCCAGGGCACAGCCTCTCCTTCAGCCCCTCTGAGGCTGGAGAGCTGCCTGCCCCCCTCTGAGGCTTGGGATGGATAATATCAGTGAGAAAATGCTCTGTGAGGAAACCAGGTCTGGCTCAGGGTGTGAAGGTGGGTCTGTGACCTCAGGAAGTGAATCCAGGCAAAGAAGATGCTCTGTTGAGGCAATTTATCAATTGGGGAGTGTGCTTTAGCTGTGGGATACTGCTTGAGACATGGGGATGGCTGGTTTGTGTTTCAGGTAATGATGAGAGCTGTCTAGATGCTTACTTCAGCTTAATTATTTATGTACTAATAGAGTGAATCTGTCACTTCTTGTATTGGAAGAATTGGAGACAAACATTGAGCCAGTGTTCTGGGGTGGTGCAGACTGATTGTTAGAAATGCCCAGACTGGCCCTGCCCCTTGCTGAGCTCAGGTGGTGCTTTCAGAGACCTTTTGCTGGCATGGCAGAAGGGACCAGCCCAGCAGCCACAGCAGCTGTTCCTGGCTGTTCCTTGTTCATCCAAGGGATTGCAGCAGGCTGCTGACCCTGAGCTCCTCCACGTGTGTCTGCACAGGGAGGGCTGGTGTGGTTTGAAGGGAACACAGCCCAGATGAGGAGCCTGAACTGCCCAGTGTGTTCCCTGGGAATAACTCACCCTGTTTGCCAGCTGTTCACTCACACCCACCTCCCTCCCAGCATGAATGGAGCCTGGAACAGGCCAGTGCCAGGATCTGAAACTCTGCAGGCTGGGCCAGCTTACCAGAACCCACATTGCTGCATGATAAACTACTGGACACAGGCTGGAAGCATCTGGAAACCTTCAGGCTGCACATTGAGTGTCCTGAAGGGGAGCTTGTGTAACCAACCTCTGTCAGAGCTCTCCTTTGCTGTTTGTGTCTGGAGCCCTGCCTGGAGAGTGATTCCAGGGTGTCCTGTGGCTGTGGGTTGGTGCTGGCTGTTCCTGGGCAAGGCAGGAATTCAGACAGCTCATCCATCAGCTCCTGGTGAATCAGCATCTTTGCTTGCCTTTCAATTCTTAATGTGCACCTCCACCTCTGCCAGCTGGGAAATGGATGGAGGCTGCTTCTCCATCCACACTGGGCTCCTACTGGAGCTCACCAGTGCTGATCCCAGCTCTTATTCCCATCTGACACTTCCATCAGAGCCCACGTACTGCAGGGTACACTCATTAATGGGGTGTCCATTTGTTAAGCAGATATTTATGTATTCCTGATAATTCCTCTGGGGCTGCTGACCAAGAAGCTTTCTTGAGGGGTTTTAGACAATCCCCCCTTCTCATGTGTTTGGTTTCCATGCACAAAGCCCCTTCCTGCTTTTTTAGGCACGGTGATGCACTGTGAGCCTTGCAGTTATAAAACAGCTGTGAGAGATTTTGGTAGCATTTGCCTCCCTCCCAATTAAATTTGGCTCATTAAAAGCATCCTTTCTGTGTTTCTCTGCCTGCCAAGCCATGAAGACAGCCCACCAATATGTTCATCTATTGCTTTCTGCAATAGATGGCAGTCAGGAAATTGGGAAAATTCAGTTCCATCTTCCTAAGAATGAATTAAGGCTGTTCAGGATGGTGCTGGTTTGACAAAGGTTTTGGAATTCTGCAGGGAAAGAGCAGCAGAGTGAAGTGGGTAACACACTCAGGAGATGAAGGTGTTGGAGTCCAAGGTGCTGCATGCAAGAGCTCCCATGGCACAGGGGGAATGGTCTGGGATAAAAACCTTTCCTTAAATTGAGTTTCAAATAAATGAGCCCCAGCACAGGCAAAATGTAGAATTTTGTGATTCATAACTTCTAATTTGGCCCTGTTCAATACAGAGCTTCTCCAATTAACCCTTTTCAGTTGCCCAGGATATTTGTTGGCTTTCTCAGGATTGGTTATGTTGTGCTTGGGGTGTGGGTGACCTCAGCTGAGCACAGGGAAGGTGCCCAGTGTTCAACAGGTAATTGTTAATTAGCATTAATCTCCTGGGATGGTTGTACCACGCTGTTAAAAGATAACTGTCCTGCCTTCCCTCCCTTCCAGTCTCACCATGAGTGAGTTTGGGCAGGGAAGTGCTCCTGTTTCCAGCCAGTTCTGTTTGGGATCTGTCTGCAGGAGTGTCCAGGGCAGGAGCCCTGGTGCTGGCAGGAGGGACAGTGGCAGGAAAGGAGGAGCTGCCCCCTTGCCAACAGCCCCATGTCAGTTGAGTTAATGACTGATAAGTTGTTCTTTATGCTTGGGTCGGTTGCCCTGATAAGATCTGTTTCCTTTCTCTTGAGAAATAAACACCTTGTTTAGGTGGTAAGGCCCTGCAGTTATCATCCAGCAGATCTGACCAAAGCAGAGGGAGCATTTTCCTGCAAGGACATAAGATGTCCTATGTCAGGATACCTGGCTTAAAACCAAGTTCTTTTTCTTTGCTGATGGTGCTCCTGGACTCAGTTCAGAGAACACCTTCTGCCTGTCTTTCCAGAAGCTGGTGGAGGTGTAGGAAGGACAGAGGGACACCTTTTCCTCCAAATAAAATCTTTTACACTTACAAAAGAAAAAAAAAAAAAAGGCAGATTATTAGATACTGTGTTCATACCATGTAGCAGATTTAGAATACTTTTTAAAAGGGACAAATGCTAAATCTTGAGTGACCTGCTCAGTACTCTGGGCTCTCAACAGCTGCTAATGCTCCTGGCTTACTCTCCCCATTCTTTTTCTTCTCTCAAAGGTAAGAAGGGTGGTTTTCCTGACATTCAGGAAGATATTCCCTATTTCTGCCAAACCTGCTCTCTGTTGCTCACTCCCTGAGCTGGTAAGGATGGGAATTTCAGTAGTGACCAGAAGGAACACAGGGTGCAAGCACCTGAGGAGATAACAGTGACTGGAGAGGTTCTGCTCTCTTGGAAGCAGTGAGTTGTGGATGCTGCTGGAGGGGCTGGAGCCAGGCACATTCCCTGCACAGGGAACACCCTGGCAGGGCTGTGCTGTGTGCAGGAGCTGTGTCTGCCTGAGCCCAGCCTCTGATCCTGAGCCAGGCCAGCCTCTTCTGGCCCTCCTCATAACTGAGTGTCCGTGGCTGCCTGTGCTCCTCCTTCTGCCAGGGATGTTCCTGGCATAAATTCCTTGGGAATAACTGCTGGGAGCAGGGCTGGAGCTCCCTGGAGCAGTCTGGGATGCCAGGGAAGTGCAGCCCCGTGGGCATTGCCTCAGTGTGGGCTCAGTCCTGTGGCACTCGAGGCATTTGGCTGAACAGAAATGTCTCAGTGAAATCAGCAGTTTGTGTGGTTCCTTGATATTCTGGGAGTGTCAGCTCTGGAAGGAGAGTGTGAAACATCTGCAGGGCTGGGAATGATCCCTCTGTGGGATAGAAAATGCAGGAAAGGTGGACAGTTATAGACAATAACAGGGCAGCAGAAATAATGGTGGTTTGAAATAGGCTCTTCCCTCATTTAGATTATTTACTAGAGCAATGGGTGTTATCAGGTCCTTTAAAATGAAAATATCTTGGAATGCACATTTTACTGAAGGAGCTGAACATCAAAAGGTGTCCATAAAGCTGGAACTTGGCAAACGGAAGAGAGATTTAAATGTCTGTGGGAAAGAGATCAGATACTCCTCTTCAAATTTACCTAGGCTTATTATCTTTAAATTACTTTTTATGCAGGTAATTAAAGAGCCTTTTAAGAGAACTAGAAACCAATAATTTGAATATAGCATGTACTTTGAGCTGCTCTACTAAAAGCACCTCAATTTTGTTTTAAGGTAAATATTACAGAACCCGTGAAAAGCCTTTCTGTTCTTTACGACTTGATTTCCATGCTGTTTACTAACAGAAATGTTTATTTTCTTTCCTTTCCCAGACCTATTCAGGGCTGTTCTGTGTAGTGATAAACCCTTACAAGAACCTCCCGATTTACTCGGAGAACATCATTGAGATGTACCGAGGGAAGAAGCGCCACGAGATGCCGCCGCACATCTACGCCATCTCCGAGTCTGCCTACAGGTGCATGCTGCAAGGTAAGGGCACCCCTGGGCATCCCTGCCACCTCCTCAGTGCCACCTCAGCCTGGGATTCCCTGCTCCTGCTGCGTGGAATCAGAAAAATCTGGAGCACAGCGTGTGTGTGTGACTGGCCGAGGTGCAGCGGCAGAGGGGCACCAGCGCAGCTGGGCCGGGCTGTTGGTGCTCTGGAAGTTGTGGCGGAAATATTTTGTTCCTGAAGAACAAAGGAGAGCTAAGTTGCATGGCAAAAGGTGTTGTGCACTGGCTCTGGATGAAGGAAGGGTAAAGGAGTGAGATTGACAAGGCAGTGCTATAAAAATGTTGGTGTTTTGGTAGCTGACAAATAATCCGAGGTGACAATGGAACAATGTGTGTTTGGGTTCAAAAAGAGGTCGGGGAAATACTTAACCTGCAGGAATTCCTTTTGTTTGCTCCTAACTGATGCATGTCTGTAGAACAGAGTGAGTTTATGGAGGTTTGAATTACGTTTCATGGTTTATTCATGGTTTGAATTTTGGCTTTCAGGCTGTGCTGGGCAAACATGAAAACTGAACCTGACGTGACACAAGTTTGTTGGAATGAGCCCTTGCTGTTGACCTGGCACAGAGCATTTCTGACCCAATATTCCATCCAGTATTGATTCGTGTTCAGGGGGCAGTTAGAGGTGTGGGACAGCAGCACGCTGTGTCCAGGCAGGTGTGTGCACACCTTGCTGGGAGCTGTGCAGGGACTGGGAGGAGGAAAAGCTGTTTGACCTGCACACAAACTGAGGGAAAGCTGTTCCTGCTACCACGTTAACCAACCATTTAAATGTTAACTTTTTTTTTAGATATTTGATGTCTTCAGATACATCACCCAAGTCTTGGTTTCTTGAATTGTGACTTTGTCTTTAGGGCTGCTTAATAATCAACTCCAGGTTGCTGAGTGTCCTTTCCCCTGGGGAGAGCTGTGCCAGCACTGGGGTGATGCAGGGACAGGCAGGGGAAGAGCAGCAAATGGGGCTCACAAGAGCTGTTCTGCTTCCCAGTGGGTATTTGGGGCTCTGTTTTCATGTGTTTTTGTGCAAGAAACTCTGACTTCTTGAGCAGAACAACAGCCTCTAACAGCTCAGAGCAAGGACCCCCAATAAGTGCATGTGGAGTTATAGCAGAGCAAACCTTAAGGTTTATTTTAAGGAGTTTATTGTAGCAGTCTCAAGTGGATTGTGATTAAGTGCTTCCCAATCTGAAAGCACCTCTCAAAATGGTCTCAAGAATACACTGAGATGTTCTTGAAACCAATGTCCTCTAAAAAAGTAAGTCAATGTCAGCTGCCACGCTCTGGGTGCTCCATATATTTGCTCACATACCCTGCTGCTACTGATTTGTGTCTCTGGAGATCTTGGGCAAATGTTAGTATTTTTAGAAGATGGAATTAAACAAAAATGCACATGGTGGTGTATGTTTGGTTACAGTCCTCTTTTCTTTCCTTCTGATGCATGCAGGTTTATATTTTGTATCAAATCTCCCTGTGCTTGCTTTCTTTTTGATTTTGATGGTGTGAGTTCTCATCTGAGCAAAGGAAGGCATAGCTTGGAACAAGAATAGATGAGACGCGTGCAATGGGATCCATTATTTAGGGAATAACTTGTTTAAGGGTAACTAAATCTGTGTTTCTAGTGCCCTTCACCTGTATGGAGCCACTCCCTGTTTATTTCAGGAAGCATTTGCAGGAGCTGGTGAATTTCCCATGGATAATTTGTCTGCACCAGTGCATTTCAGGGATAAATCAAACCTCCAGCACAGGTGAGGGTGAGCAGTGTTTGTGTCAGGTGGGGTGGGCAGCTCTGCCCCTGTGCCCCCAGGCCTCAGCCCCTGGTGCTCAGACACTTCAGGGGCTGATTTTGTCTCCATATAAATAAAACTTGCAGTTACAACAACCGAGGTTTTGTAGTCATTAGAGCACCAAATAATATTTGTAGCAGATTATTCCATTTGTTTTCAGTTATCAGTGACAACACAAGGTCAGCTACTGAGTGTGCCCAGGATTTGGTGAGGTTTTCCCTATCAAGTATTTAACACAATGTGCAAAATGTCTTTAATCTTCTAGCTCTGCCTCGTGTTTTAGTGGGCATTCAGTCTTTAGTGAAACAGAAAATACGTGTCAGAAAGTTTTGGTGGTGGAAGTGTCTCTAACCAAGAACTGGCTGGGTTAATCAAAAAGCTTCAGATTAATCATCAGAGCTCTCTGCAAGCTTTTATTTGCAGCAGACTCCTTGGCCAGGCTGCTGTTGCTGATAAGTCCCTGACACACAGAAGTGTTGTTGTGCAGTTCCTGTCTGTGTCTGTGCACGTAGCTGCTGCGGAGATGCAGCTGGGGTGCAAACAGAGGGCTGGGAGAGGAGTTTTTCCAGTGTTATTGCAAGTCATGCTTCTGCTGGTACAGCACATCCATGGGTTTCTTTTGATATGAATGTCTGCTGTGTTTCCAGTATTTGACGTCTGAAGTTTAATTATTAGGATTCAGACCTGAAATTGAAACCATAGGAATGCAATTCCTTTGGAGAATGTGACCTTCCCCTAATAGAAATATCCTGGCCGCTAATTTAGATTAATGAAAGCGGTTGGCTGGATTTTCCTGGCCTGTTTGGTGGTATTTTGTGCAGCATAATCATGTTTATTTTCCTTGCAGCTAATCACAAACTACTCATTTCCAGGTGTTTGTGAGCTGTTTACTGTGATTAACAGGATACCTGGGCCTGAGCTGTGACTCTGAGCAATCTGATTCCTTAAACCACAATTCCTCTGTGCTGGGAATTGGGCACAGTGAGTAAAGTGTTACTCAGTTTCTTGGTGCTTTCATGCCTCTAATTCAGAGCATGGATTGTCACAGCTCAGCTTCCAGTTTCTGCTTTGCTGAGGTTTTGTGTGTTTAATATTTAAATAAATAAGAAGATGGAGATTTTTATTTAGATAATGAAAGCATATGATTTCCTGGTCAGCAGAACTGGTGCATGTGCATCTCCATAGTTAATCCTTGTCTTAAGCATTGCTGGAACACTCTGAATTTTCCCAAAGTGGGGTACAGACAGATCCCTGCAGCTCTCCCTGTGTGCTGTGGTGGGAAAAGCCTGTGTGGAAGCATTGCTGAGTGCCAGCCATCAAACCCTGCTCTGTTCTTGGTCCCCTGAGGACTTTCCTGTCTGGGGGCACCTCGTGCCCTCAGGCTGCCCAGGCCAGCCCTCCCTGTGCCCTCTGGGGAGGCAGGAATGGGCTGGAAACGTGGGTCAGTGCTTGCCAAGCACAGGGCAGAGCCCTGACACACAGAACAGATCCCAGATCCCAGGGTGCAGGGGAATGGATCCCCCAGGGGGGCAGGATAAGCTGCACCACACAGGGAGGTGCAGAGGTGTTCCCCATGGCTGAGTGTTGCAGATGAATGGGGCACTGGTGGGGCACTGGGAGAAAATGGGGATGTGGGGCCAGTTCTGCAGGGAAAAGCAAAACCCAGGCAGTGCTGACCTCTGAGTGCTCCTTTGCTGCTGCACTCAAGCCTGAGTTGGAGGAGCTCTTGTTTGAGACAAGGCTTGGGCTGCATTCTAGTTATGCCAGTCAGGATTTCTCTTCAGGAAAAGACTCATTACCCAGTACCTGACCACAGAAGATAATAACCTGCAATTCAGCTTTCCAGACTGGATTTCCCCTCTCTTTCCCCCAGTAATTATTTTTCAAAGTGCTGTGGTAGTAGGGTGTTACTTCACAGGTGGTTTAGTGGATTCCTGCTGCACTTTCCCTTCATTTCCCTGAGGAGGAGGTGAAGCAGGGAGTACCCACATCCCAGGGGTGATGGCTGCAATGAAGGCAGCAGTGGGGCAGGGCTGGCCCCACGGAGCATTGCTGCACGGCTGACGTGACCGTGGGGAATTGCTGCCCTAATCCCTGTGACATTGGTGACCTGAATTCTGGTTGGTTATACAATTTGCAAGCCTTGCTAGTGTTCTTCAGTCCTGCTAAAAGTTATGGGCCATAAAAATTTGCCACGGATTAGGGTTTTCCTGAGGAAAATGAATTTTCTGGGCTGATGGGTCTTTGACAATGCTTTAGCAGCAAGGGAGATCTGACTGTGCAAAAGCAGCACTCATAAATTTTTCTCTAGTGCTTTTTCCACAGATAACTTTCTCTTTTCCCTCTTCCCTTCCAGTTTTCCCACTGGATTTCTAGAGGAAGCATGGCTTTGTTTTATTGTTCCTCTTCATTCAGTGACGTTCCAGTTGCTTCGGAAGAAATATTAAGGAAAACTTGCTGACTTTTTATGGCTAAAGCCCAGCTTGCCTATTAATATTACTCTTGTATAATTATGCTTAGTCTCTCCTTTTCATCCTGTTTCCCTGAGGACATCTTGATGAGCACCAAATTAGCACTGATATTTTAGGCCTGCCTTTAATCCTTGCAGAGAAGGTTTATCGGGAACGGCGGGAGCCGGGAAGGGAGCACTGGGTGCTGGAGAGGCCAGAGCTGCCTACAGGTGCAGCACTTCCCTCTTAAAAACACCTGAGTGAGCTATAGTTGTACTTAATCTTGAGTTAGGTCCTCCCTTGAGTGCATATCCACCCCCAGATAGGGAAGAAAAGAATTGAAACTAAAAGGATGATTGTTTTTTTCCTTTTAAAGGTCTATTAAATCTTCAAATGGAAGAGGGAAAAATTGCTTTGAGACTGAAAAACTTGGGAGTGATGGTTGGTGCTCTCTGTTGTGAGGAGCAGATGGAACCTGATAAATGTGCCATTAATGTTCTTGGTATTTTCATTACATCTTGGCTTCCCAAAAGGGTCCCCAAGGCCTTTTAACAAGTTACAAAGTGCAGGATGATGATCCCAGCAGAGCTGGCTGCTTGCTAAATGTCATGTGAAGGATTTACTGGTGCCTTTACTGTTACATTGAGAATTCTGGGGTTTCACTCAGTCCACTCAGGCAGGTTTGGAATAAAATCCTCAGGTGACAATAGCATTAACATCCAGATTGCTTGTGCAGGAGTGTCACATGCAGTGTCCCCACGGCTGAGTGCAGGGAAAGATTCCTGAAGCAAAGAAACAAAGTAGAAAAAACCTGAAATCCATCATGCTGAAACAGTCTTCTGCCTCATTATTTTTGAATTTGAAGTAAAATGATAAATACTTCTGTCAGCTGAACTTGTTTTGCAACATTTCATCTCCTTCCCCTCACTTCTGTGTTCTGTCTCTTGATATTAAACCTGTGTGTTTAATATCAGGAGAGTTGTCATGATTGCAAACATTGCACCTTGCTTTGCCAGCTGTGAATGGCATCAGTAGCAAGCACTTACTGGACAAACTCAGTTGAGCTTACACAGTTTAGCTCTAGAAACTGCATTTTAAACTTTTTTGTTGTTGGAAAAGTTTTAGTTCTTTATTAACCTTTGCCCTTCTCTGTGTCAAAATGTGACTGGATCCCTGTTTATTGTTCAGCCTCAGGGTTGGCTTCTTAATGAGGAATGATGATATTTACAGTGAACAGCTCTCTCCTAAGGCTTAATTGCTTCAAAGTTGACATCTTTTTTTAGTAATTTCAGTAACTTTCTTGTATTTACAAAGGAGACACGAGTGACAATTGTTACATAGGGAATTTTTAAGTTCTTCAGTGTCTTGGTTTTCTTCCCACTTCTGAAGTGAAATGCTGCAATGGATGAGCCACTTCCATGGGCTTTTTTGGTTGATATTCTGAGCAACCAGAGATGACTTTAATTTTAAAACTTGCTATGCAAGCTGGCCTTATAATTGAATTGTGACTGTGCCTACAGACAGGAATTCAGGTCTGAGTGCATCCAACTTGGGAAATGGTTCACGAGATGAATCATTGTGTGCTATTACTCAGTCAGCACCTGCTCCTGCACCGAAGCTTCGGTTTAAATTAAACTCCTTTTATTTCTAGGTAGTTGTGAAATGCATAATTTGCTCCAGCCTGGAGATGACAGGCACAAGCAGTAATGCCCTGATGTAACAAACCCTCCAATGTGCTCTAATCTGGAGGGCAGCGTGAGAGCGGGGCCGGGCGCTGCGTGCTGTGCACAAAGCTGGGTTTGTCACCCCTGCCTGCATTCCTCTGGGCTGCTGAGCTAGGAGTGCAGCTCTGCCATCCCTGCCAGCACTTGCAGCAGCTCCTTTTTCCTCCCCCTTCCTCCTGACTTCAATTGCTTTGTTATCCTTTGGCAAGGAAGCAGCAAGCAGCAGGGCAGGGTTTGTCACTTAGGCAGAGGGGAGAGGTGAGGGCTGCTGGTGCCCTGCTCCCTCTCCCTGTCCCCCCCTCTCCCTGTCCCCCCCTCTCCCTGTCCCCCCCTCTCCCTGTC
>WEIU01022697.1:430572-471612 GCA_013389925.1 Aegithalos caudatus | reverse complement strand
CCTCTCCCTGTCCCCCCTCTCCCTGTCCCCAGGCTCACATCAGCAGCACAATCCCCAATTTATATCTTGGGCTATCTCCAGCCTCCTTGCCCTTGTCCAAGCTTTGATGCTCTCAGGTACTTGGCTGCTCAGGAATTCCTGGCAGGCTTTGTGAGCCTTCCTCAAGGACTCAGAGTTGCAAGGAGTTGTGCATCTGTTCCAGAGAACAAGGTGGATAAAAGCTCATGGCTTTCTGATCACCCTGGGGAATTCAAATTCTTCCTGTTCTAGGGCTTTTTCAAAGTGGTGGTGAAGCCATCAGATGATGTGGAGAAGGAAAATACAGAGGAGAAAGGAAAAAATACAGGTTTAGCTCTTTGTCTATATCTGCTGTGAAGTTGCTCAGGGAAGTTCTTGTGGAAAATTTGAGGAAAATAGCAGAAAATCATTCTCTGAAGGGTTAGTAAATACAAAATCTGCAAGAACCAAATCCTTAATCTCAGAGATGGAGTAGCTGATGGACTGTGCTGCACAGAAACATTTATCACAACATCTGGCAGCAGAGCAGCCAGATGTGAGCTACTGGTGCCACCTCTGAGGGTCCTGCTCAAAATCTGGAGACCACTGTGCTCATGAGCAGCTTTCCCAAAGGAATTTGGTAACAATCCTAACCAAAGGGGGGTTGTAAGTGTGAGGAAAGGCCTTCATATGGACAAAGAACTGGTTAAAGATTGGTCAATCTTGCCCATTGTTTTGTGCTTTTTATGGTTTGGGAGTTGCTGCTGCAAACCCTGGAACCTGCATTCCTCTGTCTGTGCTCCTTGTGCATAAACATCTTGGGAAAGATGAATTCCCTTGGCAGTGTTGGAGCTGCTGCTGCTTAGCAGGAGCTGAGGGATTGAAGGGTCTGTGGACATCAAGTGCAGCTGTCAGCTGTGCTTGTAAATCAGGTACAGAATGTGAGGAGTAAGTGGAAAAGGGATCAACCTGGGAGTCATCTTCACCATAGACTCGACACATTTTCTTTCTATTTTCATAACACATATAATCAATCTATAATAATACAATATTTTTATACTCTATAGACTTAGAGTGTATTACAGGCACACACACAGGTGAGACCCCACCTGCAGAGCTCCAGCACAGGAAGGATGTGGAGCTGCTGGAGCCAGGCCAGAGGAGGCACCAGGGTGATGCTCTGAGAACTGGGGAAGAAAAGAAAAGGCTCTGGGGACACCTCAGAGCCCTTCCAGTGCCTAAAGGAGCTCCAAGAGAGCTGCAGTGGATGATCTCTCAATTTCCTTCCAAGCCAAACCATTCTGTGATTTCATCTGCTCTTTGTACAGCCCTGGGCTGCCCTGCTTTGGGCAAAGAGGAAATGGAACAGGAGACGTTGGAAGAACAAGCAGAATGAGCAGAACTGTTCAGTAAGGAAGTGACAATTCAGGTCAGATGTAATAGAATAAATCTGAAGTGGCACAGGCAGAGGGAATAGGGAGCCTCCTCCACCCATCTCTTCCTATTCAGGAACAAAGTCATTACTTGAAATTTGCAGATAACGTGTTCAAAACAGCAAAAAGAAGCAATTTTTTTAACAGCAGAGCTAAACTGTGATAGTCTGTGCCTCAGGATACAGCGGGGGCTTAAAGGCTGTGTGAGGAATGATGAACAGGAATACAGGGATGAGGAAAGCACAGGAGAATTTGATGGCTGCTGTGAAAGCACGTGCCTGGCCTTGCTTTGGGGGTGGTGTGTGAGCTGATGTGTGCCCTGTGTGGCTGAGCACAGTGCCAGCCGTGCCCCTGCTGTGTCACTGCTGTCACACTTGCTGTGTCACTGCTGTCACACTTGCTGTGTCACTGCTGTCACACTTGCTGTCTCTCCCAGCTCCTGGAGGTCAGCTTGGGAAGCAGGGCACTGCAGTGGAAGCTGCCAGCCCGTTTTGTTAAGTGGTTTGTGCTTGATTGTTTGTTTGGAAAGGAGGAGAGCAAAAGTTAAATGAGTGAGCTTACATGGCAGATCTTACAGCTGAAGGGCCTCCTTGAGTCATTGTCTCAGCTGACAGTGTAATCTTTGTCTAAACAAAATTATTCTACGTGGGAAGTAGAACAACTTAAGCAGGATTGATGGAGAATGGAAACCACTGCTGTGCTGAGGGCTCTGCAGTCCAAATAAACCTCGTCCAGCCTGGGGCTTGCCAGCTCCTGCTAATCTGAGGCTGCTGCTAAGCAGAATGCAAATAAGAACTGAAATGTCAGTGTGGGGATGGCCTGTGTGGGTTTCACTTCTCCCAGGAGGGCTCCATGAGGGAGGCAGAGCTGTGCTGCCCTGTGTGCCCGGAGCTCCCCAGGGCCCTGGCAGCTGTGCCCAGCACAGGCACAGGAGCTGTTCCCTCTGCTTGTCAGTGCCCTTGAGCTGAGCTGCTGATCCCCTCCTGTGCCCCAGCCTGGGCTCGGAGCTGGGCCCAGAGCTGGGCCTGGCCTGGCACTGGGGGCATCAGGAGCACATCCAGCACAGGGATTTGGAGTTTGCCCTGATTTCCTGCAAACTGAGGCTGCCCTGTGGGCTCTGCTCATCTCCTGAGTTACAGCAGCCCTGTTAGAAAAGGATGGAGAAATCAACCCAGACCTGCTTGGATTTGTTAGGGGAGCAGCACGTTACCTATGAACTGCTGTTCACAGACATAGCTCTCTTGTAACTTCTAAATTAGATCTACTAAAGCTTCTCTTAATGATCATTAATAAAGGGAGTGAAAGACTGACAGTGAAAACTAAACCATATTTAAGGTTCTTCCAACTTAATTGGGGCTAAAAGGTAAAATTCCATTCCCTGTGATGTGGAGAAGTGCCCCCAGTTGCAGTGGGCAGGACAGAGTCCTGTTTGTTTTGTGCCTGTGCTGACTCAGCCCTGGCTGGCAGTGCTCAGCACGTCACAGTTTTCTCCTCAGGAATTTGGGGAATTTCGAGCTAATGTTGCAAATGCCTCACTCGTGATTCCTGCAACAGTCACAATTCCCAGCTTGGCTGAGTGCTGCCAGCCTGGGGCTGTGCTGGCTGAGGGAATGATGAGCATGGGCACCTCCTGTGCTGCAGACATGCAGAAACCCCTGTAGCCACTGCTCTGGTCACTGTAAGAGTGGCAGGGCAAGCCATGCCTGGGCTGGGGTGACCTCTGCTATCTATCACTGCTAATTATTAACTTAATGAGCCAGCCAGCAGCAAACCTGGAGCGTGGCTGCTGTGATTTATCTCCAACGTGCCAGAGAAAGGGACAGAACTGCAGATTTTTCCCCTTTTTATTAAAAGCTGCTGTTATTTTAACTTCACAGCTCTCAGGAACACCTGGAGTGTTAGATCAGTGCTGCACCCACAGTGAGGAATTGTTTTATTTACCCTTCACCACAGAGATCTCCTGCAGCAAGGAGTGAAATGCAGTTTGTTCAGTGAAATGCAGTTTGTTCAGTGAAATGCAGTTTGTTCAGTGAAATGCAGTTTGTTCAGTGAAATGCAGTTTGTTCAGTGGCTCTGGCAGGGGAGCTGGCAGCTCTCAGGCTGAGGAGGGGATGCAGGAGCCACTGGCTGTGTCTGTGCTCTGTCAGGCTCTGGGGAACACCAGGGAACACCAGGGCTGGGCACTGCTCAGGGATTTAAAGCAGCACTGCTGGATTTGCCTTTGGAGCTGGGCTGCAGGGAGAGGTTGATGCAATTCTCCAGGGAGGGATGTCTGAGCAGTACTGGGGGCTTGCAGTGCTCTGAGAGAGGTGTCTGGCACTGATGGAGGGAAGCTGATAAATGTTATTATTCTAGGACTTAAAACCACTGGATACCCATGAGGAGTGGGCTGCACCTGAATTTCATCTTTCCTCTGGTATAAATTAATGGCACACCTTTTAGGACAAAGAATGAGAATTTCTGCAAGTTCATTGCTTGACAGCTTCAAAGAAATAAGGGTTGGATGTAAAACCTGACCAATATATGAATGAGCTGATGATGACAGGGCAAGAAGAAAGAAAATAAATGCAGTTTGAAGGTGCACCAGGACAGGTGGCTTCTCCTGAAGTGTCCCTGAGAATTCCTGACTTGCAGAGGTTCCTTTCAGCTTTTGGAAGGATAGTGCAGTGATCCTGCTCACGTTTCCTGGAGATAGCTGTGATGTTTCCATCCTTGAGTCACCTGAAACCTCCCCAGGAGGGTAACCTGACAGTGACACTGCAGCTCCCACAGCACTGCTGCCTGTGTCACATCAGGGGCTTTGGGCAGGTTAGACTCAGCTCCTATAAAACTTGAAACAGTTTTAACTTGGTGAAATTTAGGTGTTAAAACTTGAAATATCAGTTTCAAATGCCCTGCTTCCTGCAGAAGTTCCCTGGGGTGCTTGATGGGTCAGTGGGGACACGATTCTGATTTATCCCTGCAACCTGCCCTGGCTTTGGGAAGCTGCAGAAGTGCCCTGAGGAGGTGGGATGCAGGAAAACCACAAATGTCCTGGTGCCCAGAAGTGTGTCAGGGCACGTTTGGCCTGGTGGGTGCCCACTGAGCAAACTTGTGCCTGTCACTCTTGCTGTTGGCTCTGCTGGAGGTGTTTGCTGTGAGTCCCTTCAGGGTGCTAAGTGTTTGATGATAGTTCAGGGAGTAACCAGGCAACATTTTAAAGACAAACACAAGTTAAAAAGGCATGCTTCATCTCTGTAACCAGATCTCTTCCTGTGCTTGTCAGCCCAGCAGGAAAATAGGAAAAAGAACATAACTGGAAGCTTGGAGTTGAGGAGGGGCAGGTTCTGGGACACCTGTGTGCTCCCCTTGTCAGGCAGCATTCAAGGGACAGCCCTGGGACAGCTCTGGCAGCAGCAAATCCCTGCTGCTGGGGAGGTCTGTGTCCCCCAGGCCCTGACCCCTTCTCACAGAGCTTGTCAGGAATGCAGTTTTTCAATGACCTTGGGGGGATGGATATCTGAGCCTGTTCACCTCCAGCACAGGGCACACACAGCAGATCCTTGGAGCCTGCATCCACAACAAACAGGGGCAGCCCCCAGGGAGCTGTGCTGGGATGTGCACCTGAGGATGAAACAGCACCTCCAGATAAACAGGAGCCCTCCATCCCCCTAACAGGGCCTCTTGGTAGAAAGCCAGTGATTCCTCCTGTTTGAGGAATATCAAAGAATTTGCCTCCTCCACCTCCCAAAAAAGCAGGAATTTGTTTTTATGTCTGCTCCAGAAATGGGGCTGGCATTTGTTCACTGCTCTGGACAGGGAAAAGGAAAGGCTTTGTGAATGATCCACGAGAATTTTGTGCCTGGATTTGAGGAAGGACAAATAAAAAGCTGCAAATAAGATCCATTTTCCTCTGCATGGATTTCTGCTGCCTGGATGTGTGGTAGCCCATGGCTTTCTCTTCAGCCTGAGCTGGGAAAGCAGATTTAACTTTTTTTTTCACATTGGCACACTTGTACATGTTCTTCCCTTAACTAAGGGGGTTGTGAGACAGTGTCTGCAGGAAAGTCACTGTTTGATGAGAATTGTAATCAGGGACAGGTCAAAGCTGAGAGCAGGTAAGCACCTGTGGAATTCACAGATCAGTGACTGAGTGCTAATTCAAAAAGTGCCTTTCTGCATGGGCAGTTCACTCAGGGATGGCTCCAAGTGGCTTCTCCCATTCATTCCCAGTCAAATCCTGGGAGAGATCTGGACATTGCAATACTTAAAATACCAATATAGTGAAGGGTAATGGGAGCACAGCCACTTGTAGAGGCTGGGGATGTGTGTGCTTGTAAACTCTGTTCTGTGAGAGAGCTCCTGTGCTTGAAGTGTTGCTGCCTTTGAGTTTTGGTGGGAAGCTTGAAGACAGATTTGTGCTCTTCTGTTTGATTGTCTTGTATCAGTTTATAAATGACCACAGAGCAGAACAAAGTCATGCCTTTAAGAAAAGCTGCTTTTGAAATACTGTAGTTCTTTTGTAGACTGTGTCTATAACTTTGAAGTAGAACTTTTCAGAACATCCTGCCTGAACCAATTACCCAATAAATGTTTCATGTGCATCTGGAGCCTTCCCCTGGAGTTAACAGGGGGTTTATTAGGTCTAGTCTATTTTGGGAGACACAGCCTGGAACTCTATATATAATCTAAAAAGGGCTGTAAAGTCAAATGTTTTTGTATTCTGACAGTCAAAACTTCCTGCATTTTGTTACAACATCAGGATTCTGACTGGGTTTGTAAAAGCCTTTTGCAGCTGAGCACCAGGTTTGTGTGAGCAGCTGCCAGCTGCTGTCCCCAGAGCTGGTTCCTCTGGGAAAGCAGAGCAGAGTAGGCAGAAATGACTTTCAGAGCTGTCACTCTTCCAGTGCAGTGTTCTGGTAATTCTCCTTGGCCTCTCTGTGGTTTGTCCTGGTGGGGTCTCAGGGGTTTCCTGCTGCTGCTCCCAGCCCTGGGCTGGCTCTGGATGCTCCTCCCTGGGGCTCAGGTGCTGCCTGGGGGTGCAGGTGGGGGGCACAGTGAGGGGTGGGAGGAGCTGGAAGCTTTGCTGGGCATGGCTTGCAGCTCACCTGGGCTGGGCAGTTTGCTTTGCTCTGGGGCTGTTGGTGACCAGAGCCTCTGCAGCTGCCACAGGAGCTGCTTCTCATTTCCCACGTGCTCATTCCAGTGTTTGTCTGGCTCTGGTACAGAGCTGATCTGGTCAAAAACTAAATTTTGCTGTTCCATCAGCTACTGTGCATGTGCCCAGTCAGCTGCTGGTTCCAAGGGAGGAATGGGATGGGACAGGGGCAGAGGAAAGGGAGAAATTTCATTTATAGTGTTCCTTGTGGCACAGCAGCATTGCCGTGGTAAATGCTCAGGTAACAAATGTCATGATACAAAGCATTGACAAAGTCACACTGTCTTTAAATAAATTAAACTTCAAGGCAAATGCTAGCTGTGTTAACTTTTTTGAAGTGCCAGACTGAAGAGGTCTAGTTTAGAAGAGGCTGTGTGTTCTGAGGTAATGGCCCAGCTACAGTGCCAAAATTAGGGCAAAGTTATTCCTGGGAAGTAAGAAAGGGAAGAATCAACTTGTCACTTTAAAGAAATGCCTCAGTAAATACTAAAGCTAAGAAGCACCAACTTTGAGCTCCACTCTCAGTCCCACCTTGGCTTCCATTCAGCTTTTCCTTGTGAAAGAACAAATGTTCTGTGCTGTCCTGGTCACCCTGGGCTGCAGCTGGCACCCAGAGCTGCCCCAGGGCCTGAGTCACTGCTGCCTGTCCTGGGGCAGCTCAGGCTCCCAGGGCTGCTCTCCTGTGTCTGTGTCTGTGCAGGACACCCAGCCCTGCCTCTGCTCCTGCCACCAAAAAATGACTTCTCATAGGCCTTGCAAGACCTGCTGCCTGATAGCAAAGCCAGAAGAACATAAATGTTCCTTAATGCTGCTCTTGTCAGGCTCCCACTGCTTTTGCCCCCTCTCATCTTTCATTTCTTGCAGTCCCAGGCTTCCCATTCCTCCTTTTTTTTTGTATGCAGGAATTGCTGCACTTGATGCAGCTGTAGGGAATGATCCAGGAGCATCCCTGCAGGCTTGTCAGGAGGGTCACAACTCTTGGAATTTTTCTTTCCCATTTTTAATGATCCAAACTAATATTGCTCAGTTCCCTTGCAGTCATTCTGCTGTGTAGGAGGGATTTTTGGAGCTGACACCTTGCAGACCCAGGCAGGGGCAGGATTCAGCTGGTGGCCCTGGTGGAGCACAGCCCAGAGCAGCTGCTCTGCACAGCAGGCCAGGGGATCACTCCCAGCTTTGGTGTTTTTAAACAACAGGCTCCAAGTGCAACTGACTGCATGTTTGGAACATTTTTCAGACAGAAAGCACCTCCATTTCTTGTCATCCTTGGTGTTAATGCAGCCCAAAACGTGCCAGGGGTGGCCTCTGTGGCTCAGCCTGTGCTGGCAGCCTGCAGCATCTGCCTGCTCTGAAAGGCTTCAGCTGAAATGTTGGGCTTGCTGCAGGTGTATCCAAGTGTTTTGATGACAGAATTTTTAATATGGTGCTGAAATGTACTCTGTGAAGCTCTTGTCATGATGAAATAGCCCTTGCAGGCAGTGCCTGACCTTCAGGAGCTCTCCTCAGAGGTGGTGAGCAGGGCTCTGGGTGGCACAGAAGTGCTGAGCCACAGCACTGCAGCACTTTTGGTTTCCCTGGGTGTCCTCTAGACAAGGCTTTCATGGAAAAGCTGAATTCTGGGAGCTCCTCAGGCCTGCATGTCCATTTAAAAAAGAAAACAAAAAGCTGGAGAGGAAGCACTTGTTTGCTGGAGGTGGTAGTGTGGTTGTCAGCCTGGTGTGCTTGGAACTGTTTTTCTCCTCATGTAAGGTTTTATATTCTTCATGGATTCAGAATAAGAAGTGTTAGGTCCACTTTGTCTGGAAATACAGTTAAAAACCTTACTGTGGATGATTATTAAATTTAACCAGGATTTTGACTTCATTATCTGAAATGTCAGGACTTTTAGGAACTTCTAAGCTGCTGTTTGAGGGGTGTGTGCATGTGAAATGGGGATATTATTAAAGGGATGTTATTAAAACTGCTTCAGAGTGTCCTTAGAATTGTTAAACTGAAAAGATGACTGCTAGAAATACTCAATTAAAGGGAACTGTTTTGCAGATTACAGAAGAGTGTAACCAAAGCCCTGTAACCTTGTTTGTTCTTGTTTTGCAGACCGTGAGGACCAATCCATTCTCTGCACGTGAGTGAACATTTTTCATGTGGGCACTTTTGGGGATCTGTGCTGTGGGAGGGGGCTTTGGAACAGTGTGGGAGTCAAAGCTTGGCCTTCAGTCTTGACAGGCACTGGGAAAAGATGCAGCATGATTTAATATGGGGATATAGTCTTTTAATATTGTAATTCACATAATTGAGTTTTCTAGGCATGTGCTACATATAAATGTAATTTAAAGATGTCAGTGAAGAGCTCTGCATCCAGCCCAAAAGCTTTGGGAAGTTCCCATCTCTGCAGTGCCCAGCTGTAACTCACTGGGGAAGACAAGATCCAGAGGTGGCTCTGGAGACCTGAGCAGCAGCTCAGCTTAGGACCTGCCTCCAAGGGGACTCTGGGGAAGGTGGCACAAAGGTTCCCTTGCACCTGAACTCGCCCCCAGGAGCAAAGTTCTGCCTGGAGCTGAGGTTTTCCTGGGATCTGGAGCTGCAGTGCTTGGGGAGCCAGGAGGACACAAGTGGGATTTCAGGCTTGTGATGCAGCTTCCTTCCCTCTCCCCCAGGACTGTGTGTTCCTGCAGCTTCCTCTGCTGCTCTGGGAGTGTGATAAGGGTTCCCTGTGTGCTCAGGGAGCCAGGCTGGCCCTGCCCCAGCCCTGCACACACTGCTTCAGTGCCCTGGGCCAGCCCCAGGGATGGGCTGCAGGAGGGGAACTGTCCCTGCTGGGAGAGCCTGGGGCTCAGCATGGGCCATCCAGGCTGGAAAACACAGCCTGGCTCTGTCCTGAGGCTGCTGCAGTGAGCAGGGCTGGGAGAGAGAGCACAGCCAGCCCAGGGCTCTGAGGGACAGGGCAGGGACAGGGCAGGGACAGGCTGGGTGTCCCAGGGCAGGGACAGGCTGGGTGTCCCAGGGCTCTGAGGGACAGGGCAGGGACAGGCTGGGGGGCCCAGGCCCGGGGGTCCCANCCCAGTCCCGGGTGTCCCAGTCCCAGGTGTCCCAGTCCCAGGTGTCCCAGGGCTGGGTGTCCCCTTGCTGGGAATGTGGTTTGGGAGGATCCTCCTGCCTGGAATAGCCCAGTGGGGAGACTGGCTGCTGGAAGGAGGCCTGGGTTCAGTTTCCTTTTTAACAAGAAGGCATCCAAATCTCCATCTTCTGCTTCCTATGGAAGTGCCTTAACTCTCAGAGTCTGTACAAGCCTTTCAAGCCACGCTTTCTCCAGCTCTGGATACCATTAGTGCAGGATTCTCTGGGCCTAAGGACACAGAAGCAGCAGGAGTTCTGTACTTCAGATAAAAGTGGGCCCAGTTAACTCAGGCTTGGCTAGGTCTGTGGTTCCTGCTCCTAGCAGCACTTCGGTTTTGTGTGATGACTGTTCCATGTGCAATGCACCCAGCAGCCCTCAGAGCAGGGATGGCATCCCAGAGTGAGAAGAAACTCTTTGTTCTCCTGTGTTTGTGGATGCTTTGGCAGCCTGTGCTTGCCCCAGGTGAATGTTGTGAAGTAGCTTCATGTTTTGTGTCTGCCCATGAACTTTCCTCTCCTTTGCATGGTCAGCTGAGCCCACGAGGTTGGAATGGCAGTGCTGCAGGATTTGGTGAATATCCAATCTGATCTTTTGGGAATTGGAGAGCCTCTAAGCTCTCCTGCCTTCAACTTTGTCATTACCTCACCTCTGAGGTTCTTGTGAGGTTTTGATCCATCTGAACTGGGTGGACAACTGATCCCTGTTTGTATCTGGTACAGAGCATGGAATTTGTGCCTCTCCTGCTGGGCTCCACCTGGGCTGGGCTCTGCCTTGCAGAGGACCTGGGGGCTGGGGAGGGACACAGGTCCTTACAGCCAGACCTTGGGAGAATGTCACCTCCTTCTTGGGAGAGCCTTATTCTTCCACAGGTCTGCATTATAAACTGAGATTTTAGGATATTAAATCCTTTTCATGAGTGGGACAGGGCCATGGGGAGCTCCCTTGTGTAGCAGGCTGGGAAGAGATGCCATGGTTAGATCAGGAGTGGGAAAGTGTCCAGGACTCCCCTTGCATTGCTGCTCCTGGAGAGGAGATAAATTGTGTGTTCCTGCCATCCTTCTGGAGAGGAGATAAATTGTGTGTTCCCCTTGCATTGCTGCTCCTGGTGAGGAGGTAAATTGTGTGTGTTCCCCTTCATGCCATCCTTCTGGTGAGGAGATAAATTGTGTGTTCCCCTTCATGCCATCCTTCTGGTGAGGAGATAAATTGTGTGTTCCCCTTCATGCCATCCTTCTGGTGAGGAGATAAATTGTGTGTTCCCCTTCATGCCATGATTCTGGTGAGGAGGTAAATTGTGTGTTCCCCTTCATGCCACTGGCTGAAGATGAGATGGGAGGAGCTGAACAAACAGCAATGGTGAGAATTTCTTTTCAGCTTTGGAGCTGGATGGTTTAATCTTGGGCTGCTAACCATTAACAGATGGTGAGAAAGGCTGGAGCTCCCCTCTGCTTTGGAGTTCAGTTCATCCAGCTTTGCAATGAAAAGCAAACGAGGAGCCCTCCAAAGCTGCACTTTTCTGGGAAGCTGGACTTCACCAGCTCCCATCTCATCATTCCCCTGTGATTGGACTGCAAATGAAAGTTTATTTTGGACCTTCTCTCTGTAAATTCTTCATTTGGTGAAAAGAAAGGCAAATATGTGTAGTTCCAGAAACTTCATGTTCTTTCTAGCTTATAAGTAATATATATATAAAATATAAGTTATATCTATATCTTTATCTCCAAAAGCAGTAGGTTTCAGCCTGTGTTGAGTCAGCATCCATCAGTGATTTGCACAGAGATGTGATGCCAACACTGCAGCATTCCCAGGCCTTCCTGCTCCTTTCCCTATTTCTGTGGGATGTGAAGCTGTGCTGAAGAGCTTTTCAGGGTGTTGTTTTTGTCCCTTGGAGAAGCTGCAGCTGCTATTTTTGTTAAGTTCTGGTGTTTCTCTGCTGGCTGAGCATGCCAGGCTGATGACCAAGATGAAGAAATTCGTGTTGTGGTAATCAGGAATTCGGGCAATACTGAAGAGAGTCAACTCTGAAAATGTGCTGCACTGCACTTTTAAATTAAGGCAGCGTATTCTGTAGTGGAGACTCTTAGCACAGACCTGTGGTATTCCCAAAACTGGGCCTGATAAATGGGTGTTCAGCAGATGCTTGCAGCCCTACAAGGATATCTAATCTGGGCTGCCTTCCGTAGCACTGATGGGCTGTGCAGGGAATAGAGGCTGCTTATTAAAGGCCAACAGCAGCAAATACCAAACATTTTTGTATACAACCCCTGGCTGGAGTCCAGCTGGTAACATTCCCATGGCAAGTGGTGTGGAGATGATGGGAAGCATCAGGAGGGAAAGGAAGCAGCTCTAAAGCAGCCACGTAAATAGTAAAGCCAATTAATGACTCTTTTCCAAACTATCAGTTATGCCTCTTGCAGAAAATAAGCCAGGTGATTAAGACACCCTTTAATTACAGTCTTGTCTGTAAATATCTGTTAATTTGTAACTGGCAGATGATGTGCTCAGTTGTGCCTGAGAATAAGTGTCTCCTCTGTTCTTTGCTGTTGTGATGAGGACAAAAGGCCATTGTTGGGGCTCTTACATAGGCAGTTACTTTCTCCTCCCAACAATTGAAGTGCATATTTCCATATTTCCACATTTCCGTGGTTTGGGGCCTGCTGTGAGTGGATGTTTCCCTGGAGGAGGCGTTGCTGGCCGGGGGAGCTGTGGGAGCAGGTTGGGTTTGGTGCTGGGAGCTCACCCAGGTGCCAGGGATCTGCTGCCATTCCTCAAGGAGGACCCAGGGCTGCCACTCCTCATCCCAGGGCTTGGTCCTGGTCGTGTGGTGACTGAGATTCCTGGGGCAGAGCAAGGATGTGAGTCACCCAGCTGTACAAAGTGTAAATTCCTGACTTAGTTTGGGTTAGTTTTTCAGGAATTTAAATCACAGAGATGATCTCCAGCTGAATCTGACCATCCTAGCACATTCCACATCTTCAGGAATATTGTTAGTCTGCAATTCCCAGGCAGCAAGATAAAGGAAAGCCTGCCTGTGGAATTGCAAAGCTTTCTTTGGATGTGTGGCTTTGTGTCCCTGTGTCCTGTGCTGCTCGTGGCACTTTGTACCTTCTGGGAAGCCTCTGCCCATGGAATCAATGTCTCCCTGGGGAAGGGGCTGGAAAAGGGCCAGTCTGGGCCTTCAGCAAACAACCTGGAGCTCATCTGATTTCCCTGAAGTCCATAAGGCATTCCCAGCTCAGGGGGAGGTGGTGGCCCTGCCATGCCAGGTGCTGTCACTGTCACAAGGTGTGTGAGTGTTCAAACCTGCCTGACAGCAAGGAAAGCAGCTGTTCCCTGCTTCCCTCCAGAAATGGTGTTTCCTCTGGGACAGACCCCTTGGAAGGGGCACTGGTCCTGTTCTGGGCTGGCAGCTGCCATTGGAAGTGGTGCTGTGGGCACAGGAGCTGCTCCCTGGGAAGAGCAGCTCCCATCCCTGCTTGGCCTCTGCTGTGTCACTGTGACACCTCTGCCTGTGTCCTGCCTGCTCTCCAGATGAGAAAATCCATTCAGGGCTGGAGGTGCTCCCTGTGCAGGCTTTGGGCTCAGGCTGCTCAGGGAAGGAACTGCAGCTGCTTGAGTCAGTGCCTGCATTTTCCTAACCAAATTGGAGCTGGGATGAACTTGCCTGGAGAGTTCTTGGCTTTGCTGAAAATGACACTCCAGCTTTACATGCAATGAATTCAAACCCATGTTAAACTTTAAAGTGCTCATGCTGGCTAAACTTTTCCTGTTTTAAATGTGCATGAAGCTGCTTCAAAGCAGCAGCTTTGCTGCTCAGGGGGAGAGCCCTTGGAGCTGGGATCCTGCAGGAATTCAGCAGCCACTGTCAGACTTGGTTTGACCTGTCCCTAGGAGGTGGCTCCCAAAGGGGAGATCCCTCAGCTGACTGATGGAATATCTCCTATTTCCAGCTGGAGGCTGTGGCTGAGGAGGGTTTGCTCCCTTGGCAGCACTGGCAGAGCCCATGGCTGGAGCTGAGTGTTCCCATTCAGTCCCAGAAGGTTTTGATTCTATCAGTGGAGCTGAGCCTGAAATGAAGGAGGTGAAATCATTTAGCAGAGCTGCCACTGACTGAGGTGAGGCTGCTCTCAGCACAGGGCTTCACTTGTTTAATTTATGCTAACAGATGGAGCTGTATTAGAACAAGGTTTAGAAAAAGTTAAGCTTTAGCTTTGTGATTCCATCCCCATTCCATAAATACTGTACACGGTGTTACTCAGAGTTTACCTTTTTTGGGCAGGTTGATAGAGGTGGAAGATTTTAATTTATTTTTATAATCCATGTGTTTGCACTCCTGGGAAAGAACCAAAGTATGCAGATGTCATTATTCCTATAAATGCAAAGGACTTTATCCTAAATCTCCTAATTCTTTCATAGTAAATGGCAGCAGAGCTATTTGCCACGATGCTGCAGGAAATATTTGGCATTCCTGTAAGCTCCAGGGAGAGCAGGACTGGGATGATAACATCCTCTAAAGCTGCCTTTGAATGAGGTCTTGCATAAAGACTCTCTCTAAAATACCCCTCTGTTAGATTTAGAGGGTTTTTAACACAAGGAATGTGTTTCAAGCTGCTCCTTCTCCTGTGCAGCTTTGCTGCTGTGTCTGCAGCTGACTCCTGCAGCCCGTGCTGCCCTTTTCCACAGCTGACATCTGAGCTGTGTTTATTGTACCAGCTTCTCTGCACTGCATGTGTTACAGGAGATTTTCCTCCTTTAAAATGTCATAAACTTTCTTTCTGTGATCTGACAGAAAAGATTATTTCTCCAGCTTTACAGGCACAGCTAACAGTGCATTCCCAAGCTCTGCTGACAATAAGAACAAATTGTGTTGTTTTAAAATGTAAATGCATATTTTGCTGCGCTCCTTACTTCTCTTACCTGCTGGAATAGTTTTAGCATTAGCATATTTTAATACACATCTAGAAACAGGCAAAGCTGCTTTTATTATTGCTCATGGTCATGAATTATGGTAATGTAAACACTGCAGCGAAAGGGAAATGAGAAATAAAGACTTGAGAAGCAAGAATTGGCACCTGATGGTTTGGGGTTTTTCTTTTTCAGCTTATCAGCATTCACATTTGTCTTGTTTGTGGGGGCTCTGGGCTGGGTGGAAATGGGATTTTTCATTCAGTCAGAGGCTGTTGTTCCACTCACAGCCATCCCAATCCCAGTTTCTGGGTTTCACATTGATGGTATCTTGGCAAAAAGGAAACCCAGTTATCCATTAGCCAATTCTCAGAGTAATCTCCTTTGCAACCAGCTTTTCAGGTAGGGCCTTCCAGGTTTTTCCATGCACTGAGCAAAGCCAGCCCAGTCAACAAATCCACAGGGAACTCCCCTTTCTCTGGAAAGCTTTGAGAGATTGAGTGTAGTGCTTTCTAATCTTTCATATTCTCTGCTAATTTCCAGTGGTTGTGAGGAAGAACAGAAGCAAAGGGGTTTTAGACAGGCTGATGGAGTTGCTGCCATCAGTAAACCAGGGGTTCTTGGTTAGGATTTGGTTGGAGCTGCTGGCCACAGCTGGCTCAGTGGGGCTGTGCAATATCCCACTTCTCATCTGCAGCACCTCCTTGCTCAGGGTTTTCCAGCCAAACCTGGGGTTGCTGCTGCTCTCTCAGGTCAAGCAGAAGCTGTTTCACCTGAGGCTCTTGTGAGGAGTCCCAGGAGCTGCAGTGGGTGAAGGTTCTTGCTCCTCCTGGGTGCAGAAATGCCCCTCCTGCCATCCCAGAGCAGAGGTTCCCCTCTCTAGGGCCATTCCCTGTGGGGTTTTTAGGGTGATTCCCTGTGATTTTAGGGTGTTGGAAGGTGAGGAGCAGTGAGAGGATCTGGGTCCTGAAATTCTGGGCTGGTATCACTGTCCTTCCTGTACCTGCAGGATGGAAATCCCAGGTGCTGTGTGCTCTCCTCTCTGCTGGGTGCAGTGTGAGCGTGGGGATGCTCCTCAGCTCTTACCTGACCAAGAAGTGCAGGTCTGGAGGAGCTGAATCCCACAGCAAATGCAGATTAGCTACAAAACTGGGGTGTGTGATGAAAAAGGCTGCACAAGAATGTGCTGAAATTCCCCTGGTAAATGAACATTTCCATTATAAGCAGCTTAGAGGAGAAATGAGCAGGCAGGGAAAATGTGTTCATGTCATTCTTACAAAGGAGCTGGCTTCCAAACTGTTAATTTTTGAACAACTGTTGAATGGCAGGAGTGCTTCCACTCTTCCCATGCAAATCCCTGTAATAAAACCCTTCTTAGCTTCCCACACTGCAGAGCTGCTCTCAGCAGTCTCCCTGGAAATCTTCCTTCAGTGGCTTGCACTGTTTGAGTCCTGCCTAAGGCACCCCTGAGTCCCTCTGGGATGGATTTCTCTGAAGAGCAGACCTAGGTTAGGAAAAACCACCCCAAACTGTCATTTTTAGAGCTGTAGTAACATCATTTGTGATTGCAGGACATGAACTTGGTCACATTTCCTGCCTTGAATATCTCCTGTAAACCTCTCCATAAATTCTGTCTGAACATGATCTGCTTTAAATCCACCTCTGGCTTAAAAATGAAATGTGCATTTGCTGTCTTTATTGATCTGTGAGCTCTGCCACTCTGCACTGATGAATTCAGTTCTTCTTGGTTTCATGTAGCCCTGTGGCCTTAAATGTATTTTTAACCCAGCAAAGGTTCTGAGATGGGCAGTGGAAAGAATCTCTTGTTTAAAGTGTGTTTTACTGCACTTTATTTCTGGCTCCTAAAGGTACTGAGTGTTTCCCTTAACTTGGTAATTCCCATAACCAAATCCTGGTTTATTAAAGTCGTGCTAAGTGTAACCGTGTGTGTGTGTATCCCATGATTTAAAGATAAAAACGTGTCTGCACCCTGAAACTTTGTGTCTGCAGTGCCCCAGGCAGGGCACAAGTGTTTCATGTCACCTTGGGCAGCAGAGGAGTTCAGGCATAAAGCCAAAAGCTCTTAATCAAACTGATGTCACACCTTGTATCAACATCCTCAGGCTCAGGAGATCTTTAGGATGAAGGAAAGATTTGCAATAAATCCCTTGTATTTCCCTGCAACATCCCTGCTTGTGGCTTTTTGGTCTGCTGGACAACCAGAGCCATAGATGGGATGGAGTGAGGTGCTGTAAACACAGGATTGCTGGCTTGTTGGAGGTGAGTTTTGAAGGAAATGTCTGCCCTGTTTTGCAGAGGTGAATCTGGTGCTGGGAAGACTGAGAACACCAAGAAGGTTATTCAGTACCTTGCTCATGTTGCTTCCTCCCATAAAGGAAGAAAGGACCATAATATTCCTGTAAGTTGGGGTATTTTCTCATTTGTTTATTGCTCATTTTACAAATTACCATCTTTGCCTTTTAAAAAATGACTTTTTCTTTATTGAACTGTAATATAATCTCTGTAATTTTGTCTCAACCATTATTTTCTCTTTAGCAGTGTCTGAAATGAGCAGTTACATCAAAATTTCTAGTCCACATCAGCTGCCTAATTTCTGTTGTGAAATTAAAGGCTTTATACAAATAAAAGCAAAGCTTTCTGATGCAATAAACCCCATTTTTCAAAAAGATTCAATAAACCCAGGCAATTCCAACTGAATTTAGTTCCCACTGCCTGCAGTTTTTGGTACTATATTTGTGAACAAGCTTTTTGTGCTTTCAAAAATTAACTTGTAGATGGGAAAAATCATCCAGCTTAAAAACTGTTGGAGGCTTGCTGTATCTAGAAGCCAGCATCTAATTAAAAGCTCAGATTTTATTACACCATAAACAAGTGAGTATATACTTTTATATCAGAGACTATTGGGTTTTTTGGTAGCTTGAAACCAACTCCTTCAGGTTTCCTGCCAGGCTTCAATATCTGCACTGAATTTTTAGTGATTCTTTGCTTTTAAAAGACAGGGCTGGGTTTGAATATTCGTTGTTGTGAGCACTTGGATCCCTTTGCAGTGAAGTTTTATTTCAGCTCTGCTCCAAGCAGTGCCTGGCTGTAATCACAAATGGCACCTGCCTGGTTTCCAGGAGTGATCCTGGAGTCTGTGGTGGCTGGAACCTTCAGAGTACAGTATCTTATAGAATTATAGATTTATTGTAGAATTAGAGATTTAAAAAATTGCCAACAGGTTTGTGGAGAGAAGGGAACTGTGCAGGGTTGCACCAAGTACTTATAAATATATTATTGACAACTTGGGACACCTCAGGCTGAAAGACACTTGTGGAAGCCTCTTGTCCAGACACCTTTCAAAATGTGCCTTCCTTCAGAGTGAGATTGCATTGCCCAAGCCCCACAAAAGCTGAGGCTGGAAAATGCTGAAGGGATGGAGATGATGCAACTTCTCAGGGAGCCTGTGGAGGCACAGGAAAAAAGGGGAAACTGGGATGTGAACAGAAAGGACAGGGAGTTTCCTAAATAAAAGTCTTGGATTGTGCCCTTCATTCAGTGCAGTACCACAGTGAGCACTGGGATTGCCATATATCCATGAAAAATGCAGGATGTTTGTCTCCCTTGTTCTGCAATAAATGGTTTTTGTTCATATATTGGAAACAAAGAATGTCCAACCCTCACAGGTGCCACTGGAAAGGTAGGAAGTGTCAGAATGGGGGTTACAGCAGCAGCCCTGATTTATTCCTGTTTCATATTCATTAGAAATCTGTAGAGGGTGATCCACAGTCTGTAGAACCTGTGCATTACCCTGTGCACAACACGATGCTAAATAGGCTTGTTAAATTAATCCATGACTTGCAGTCTGTCTGTACCCATCCTGTTACAGATAATTATCAGTGTCATGTATATTTCTGAGCCTGTTTGAATGTCTCATTGATTATTTTTTAAAGGAAGCAATTAGTATGCTAAGCCATGGGTTAACTTTGATTTGCCTGGCAGAGTGCTGTAAAAACAGAGCAGAGCAGAGGAGCCCCAGTGTGAGAGCTCAGAGCTGCCACAGGGGTGAATTTCAGGTGCCTGCTCCAGCTGGGATGGTGGGGAAATGCTCAGCTCTGGCATCCAGCTGCTTGTCCATGGGCATTCTCTATCCCAAACTGCCTCTTTCCTTCAGGCTGACAAAGTCCTGCACAGCCCTGAGCCCATGGAAATGGATCAGTGACAGAGGGGCTGGAATTTCAGGCTGAGCAGTGGTGATTGCTGGTTTTGGAGGTTGGAATCCATGGCCCCAGTGCCTCAATTCCTCTGTATCCCAAGGTGTTGTCCTGGGCACTGTGCCCTGAGGTGTGGGGAGGAGGAGGGGGTGAAGCCCCACTGAGTGTGGGGCTTGGCAGAGCCAGGTGAGGCTGCAGCAGTCCCTGAAATTGGGAGGGAGCTGGGCTGGGGCCAGCCCTGCAGATCCCAGAATCCCAGAAGGGTTTGGGTTGGAAGGGATGCTGAGGATGCTCCAGTTCCAGCTCCCACCTCCCAGCCTGGCCTGGGGCACTGCCAGGGATCCACTCTGGGAATTCCATCCCAGCCCCTCCCCACCCTCCCAGGGAACAACTCCTGCCCAAAATCCCATCTAACCCTGCCCTTCTTCAGCTTCAGGCCATTCCCTGGCTCCTGTCCCTCCATCCCTTGTTCTAATCCCCTCTCCAGCTCTCCTGGATCCCCTTCAGGCTCTGGAAAAGGCTTTAAGTTTCCCCCAAAGTGTTCTCACCCCAAAGTGCCTCTCTTTTCACTAAACCCAGCCTTCATGTTGCTATTTTAGACTTTAGAACTCATTATTGGTACCTTCAGGTTAATGATTGCTTTCAGTGGCTGCCTTGGTAGCTGAAATGCTAAATTGCTTCAATTGTTTTATTAATTTCTAAAGGAACAGAATTAGTTTTTGAAGGGCAGGATCTCGGGTAGGCTCACCCAGGCTGCAGCTCCCCTGGGTTTCCCAAGTGGGCTTTAATTGCCCTCATTTAAACACAGAGAAGTTAAATCTGTGCCTGGCTGTGCTCAGTTCTGTTTCTGCTAGGACAGGAGTGGACACCCAGGAGTGCAATTCATCTTTTCTAAATATAAACAAATGAAACTCCTGTGAATTCTGAGGTGTTCTGTCCCTCCCCATGAGTCCAGGAGGGGTAGTTCTTTTCTTGGCAGGTAGAATGCAGCTCTGAAAATCCCCATGACTTCCCTGGCCAAACCTCTGCCAGCTGCTTTACAGAGCTCTGTCAAAATCTGCCACTCTGCACTAATGGAATAAAAGTCATAGAAGGAGGGAGTACATTTGGCTTGCTGGGATAAACTCTTGTTGTGTGTGTTTTTCCACAATATTTTGCCTCAGGCTCCCAGATATGAAGCTTAATATTATTAAACTCACAGACTGAGCCAAGGAAGAAAGAATGGAATTGGAAATTTCTGCCAAAGCCGTGCAGATTTGAATTTTGAAGGGTTTTTATTTTGCTTTATTACCTTCACGTTCCCTTTGTCCTTCTTGCTGGCAAATTTCCAGTGTAAGGTTGTGCTGCTGCTTGCAAGGAAGAATCAAAGGTCTTGTCCTGGATGTGGGTTTGCATTTCTTAAATATTTGCAGTCCAGTGCAAACCCAGCCCCTGTGGCTGTGGCTGTTGCTTCCCTGTGCTGTTCCCTGAGCTCTGAGCTGAGCACAGGGATCACCTCCTGCAGCCCAGCCACCTCAGCTGCCCAAGGCTGGGAGAAATCACCTGGGCTGGCTGAGTTCTGAGAGCAGAGCCCAAATAATGCACCCCCTGCCATGCTGGGCTTAATTAGTCCTTGCACAAACACAGGCTGTAATTAGCCCTTGCACTAACACAGGCTGTAATTAGCACTTGCACTAACACAGGCTGTAATTAGCCCTTGCACTAACAGAGGCTGTAATTAGCCCTTGCACTAACACAGGCTGTAATTAGCCCTTGCACTAACACAGGCTGTAATTAGCCCTTGCACTAACACAGGCTGTAATTAGCCCTTGCACTAACACAGGCTGTAATTAGCCCTTGCACTAACACAGGCTGCAGGCTTTTGCACATGCCAGGAGGTTCTGTTCTGCAGTGAATTTGGGCAGTTTCTGTGAAGCTCTCTGTGAAGTGAGTGTGTGGAGGTGCTGACAGTGCTGATTTGGGATGTGACATGCAGCTGGAATGCCTGCTTGCTAACTTATCATTTGTTTGTTTGCAATGAACAGCCTGAATCACCCAAACCCGTGAAACACCAGGCAAGTGGTTTTTTTTTAATGCTTTTAAAGTTATGTAGGAGAACTGATGTATATTCTTCTCTTTGTGCTGATAATGTGGGAAACCTTGAAGGAGCACACAGCTAATGGAGGATTTTGGGAATGTTTAACTGGCTTTGAGAGAGGGCAGAGTGAGCAGCTCATGGGTTTCTCAGCATTGCAAAGGATTTTATCTACTTTTAAACCCTGGAATGAAAGGTTTGCCCTCTCTCCAGCCACCCTCCTCCAAAATACTGTGTGTATATTGGGTAATGTGCTGCTGGGAGAGTGCAGAACACTTTTTAAATATTAACCAAGGCCCTAAATAAAAGATTGGATTAACGGAAGCTACAAAATTCTTTTGATTAAGTGTTTTGTCTGAATATTTCCATAGCTTCTCAAATCACCAGTGAAGACTTTGATCTCAGAAGTGTACAAGGCTTGGCATAACCAAAATGAGATGAAACCAGGGGTTTCCCCTGGCTTTCTAGGACCAGTGGTGTGAGCAGAGTGGGATGTGCTGCCTGAATTAACGTTTGGTGAGCAGAGCTGGGCTGCTCTCAGTGCTCAGGGTGCCTGGAGCTGCTGGGCAGGGAACTCTGCCCACCCCTGGGCACAGCTCTGCCCTGGGCACAGCTCTGCCCAGTCCCACTTCCCTGGGTGAGAGCAGGAATTGCAGTCCTGCAGCTGGAGCTCAGCTGGAGCAGGCTCAGGTGGAGGCTGAGGGCAGGGCTGTGGGATGAACAATTTGTGCCCCAGGATGAATGCCCTGCTCTGGCCTGAGCTGCTGAGTGATGCCTTTGTGCTGGGCACAGGCTTTGAAATAAAGCAAAGGCTTTGCTGCAGCTCCCCAGGGTGTAGCCAGCCACAGGAGCTGGGGTAACTTCAGCTGGGTGAATCCCCCCTTGCACTCCTCTGGAGCTGAGCAGTGCAGTGGAACTGGAGTGCAAAGGGAAATGGCAAAGGAGCCTTCAAGGGTGATGTATTGGAAGCCAAAAGCAATCCCTGGGCAGCCTGTGTGTGCACCTTAAACCCCTGCACCACAGTTGTGTGTGTCTGAGCCCGTGGGCTCATTTCCAGAAGCTGCAGACATTCCTGGTGTTTAACTTAATCCTCCCTCCTTGCACACATCAGTCAGTTCTGAGGGTTTTTACTAAAATATTTGTCAAGTCCCAAAATAGACAGAGTGGTGTTTGGTTTAACCCTCCTTTTGCTCAGAGCTGGCGTGCCAGGCTTGACATAAAACATTTCTGGTGAACATTTTAACTGTGTCCGTGGAAAATGCTAATCCCAAGCTGTTGGTAGTGCATAAGGCATGGAATCATTAACATCTCTGTTTCATTTGGAACTCCAGAGTGGATCCCTGTTGTATGTGAGTAGCATGGAGCTTCCCCTGCCTGCCCCAGCCTCCCCAAACCCAGTCACTGAGCTGCTGCTTCTGCTGAAACTCAGCCAATACCCTGGCCTTGTCTGGTGGTGCCTGCATGAACTCCTGCATGACCTCACTTGTCCCACGGCTCCCACACTGCTTTTTCCAACTTCTGGGGAGATGCCTACACAGGAGCTGAGCCCAGGGGCCAAACTGACTCTGGAGCTGATGTCTGTGCAAAATGCTGAGCTCTTCAGGAGGAGGATTGCCTCTGGCTGAAAGAGCTGCTGGAGAGAGGAAAGCTCCCAAAGGAGGAGCCTGTGCACAGTGAGGGCTGTGCTTCCCTTGGTGGCAGCTGGGACAGGCTGGGTGTGCAGCACCCAGCCCTGCTCATCCCATGCTCTGCACCCACAGCCCAGGATCCAGCTGTGGCAGGAACGAGCTCCTGAGCCCTTCCTGCTCACTCAGGGGTTTGGATGCACGTGCTTGTGCACATTCCCTGCTGGCTCATCCCAGGTTTATCCCAGCCCTCTGCCCTGCACAGGTTGCAGTGCCCAGCCCAGGCTGGTGGGGCATGGTCACTCTGCAGCCAGGGCATTTATTTCCATGCCCATGGAGCAGTCACTCTGCAGCCAGGGCATTTATTTCCATGCCCATGGAGCAGTCACTCTGCAGCCAGGGGATTTCTTTCCCAAATATTTCAGGCTTGGCCATGCCAGCTGTGCCACAGCCCTGCCTTTGCTGGTCCTGCTGGGCTCTATCCCAGCAGCAGTGATGTGGGGATGCTCCCTGGGATCTTGGGGTGCCCACAGGAGCCAGCAGCGTCCTGGGAGAGGGGAGGGAGGGTGGGAGCATTCCCAGCTCTGAGGCTTTTACATGGAAATTTGGAGAACAGCAATTGCACAGAGCACAGGGTGGGTATCCAGCATCCAGTTTCTCTCCAGCTGCAGGATTTTCAGTTTAAATGTGCCTTTAAACTGTCACCTTGGCAGCCCTGCCATGGCACTGCTGGGTCTGCTCTGGGCTAAGACCCACATTTGTTCCTTCTGCATTTATTCCTTCTTTACTTACCTCTGAAATTAGGGAATGTACAGTTCCCTAAAGGGAATACATCTGGAAGTAAGCAACTTCTGAGCAGATAACGTGAGGTCACATAAGAGAAGGAGCAGCTATTTGTTTCCAGACAAGCTTGAAATATATTTCAATATACAAATAAAACTCTTTCAGGTGTTAAGTAGTGAATTTTTAAAATTCCTGTCTGAGAATTGACCCCGTGTGGAAGCCTTAGGAGACTTAATGCTTCCTGTTCTTTGATGCTTGGTCTGAGTCCTTTATTCATCAAGACTATAAATAATTGGAAAAAGCAGGTTCATGACATGTCACATTTGGAGACTGCATTCCAGACAGCTTCACTTATTTTTTTTTCCCCCAACCATCCTTCAGAGCAAGAAGACAATATATTTTCCTGTGTACATTTGTGCCTCCTGGGCTCTTGGAAGCAGCACAGACTTTTTTTTGTTTCCAGACCTCCTCATGGACAGCATTTGCAAAAGCTGTTGTGCAATTTCCTCGAGATAAGTACTTCAAATTCTGAACTCATTGGCCAGAACTTGCAGAAACATTTAACCAGTGCATGAAGCATCCTGAGCAATGCTGGCTGCATTGAGCAATTTGAAAGCAGTGTCTGTAGCTGGTGTGGCTCAGTTCTGCTGTTCTGGCCTCTCAGGTGATGCAAGGAGATCAGTTTCAGTCTGGCTGGCTGAAGGGGTTTCACTCATCTGAAAGTTTGAAAACAGGTATTTCTGGGCTTGAAAACAGCTGCTCTGAGATAGCTGTGTTGGCAACACAAAGTTTAAATCTGAAACCTTCCACCAGTTGCTTTCTTCCCTTAAGCACTCAAGGTCTGTGCCTGATTTCATTAGCCCTAAATGTGAATTTTTTTCCCGTCTCCAGTGACTTTCAACATCCATCAGGTCCTGTCTGGTCCCTGCTCTGTTTGTGTGTGTGTCTGTGTGTGTTTTAATGAACAAACCCCACCCAGAAAAACACCACCCAAAATCCAGCCTGGATGGAGGAGCCTGCAGGTTTGGGAGCGAGGGGAAGAGGAGAATCCCCTTGGTGGTGGCACTGGCACAGCCATGGGAGGTGTCTGGCAGGAGAGGCAGGACACTGAGCCCTGCTCAGCTGCTCTGGGGTAAAAGTGTTGTTTTTTCTGTCTCTGTGGTTTTCAGGGGGAGCTGGAGCGACAGCTTCTTCAGGCCAACCCCATCCTGGAGTCCTTTGGGAATGCAAAGACAGTGAAAAATGACAACTCCTCCCGTTTTGTGAGTACCCCCTGTCCCTCTGTAAATGTGGCTGCTGCAGAAATGCCCTTCTTTAGGGGAGTAGCAGAAGTTTCTCTGTCCACTCTCCATGGATCCAGCTTCTCTCAGAATCCCTGCTGCATTTTGGGGCTCACTGAGGGCACCTCCTCACAGGCAGAACATGGTTTTATTGTAACTCCAGCCACCCCTGAGCTTACAGCAGTTCACAATCTCACAAATCCAACAAATCTAACAAATACAACTGCAGGGGAGCTCGTGCTGTGTGCAGGAATCCTGCTGGATTGCTGTGAAGTGACAGGGACTGTGACATCCCCATGGGGCTGCCAAAGCCTGCAGCCCTCTTGTCCATAGCTGAGGCTCCATCCATTGATGGGTTGGAGAGAACATCCTGGATTCCTACAAAAGCACAGGACTTGCATGTAAACCCCATCTGAATGTGCTGAAGTACTGCAGGAGAGTCAAAAAGCCACAGTGTGACTTAGCCCAGGTGTCAGGCACTGCTGCAGCTGCTCCAGGTTTTCTTTGGGTCCCTGCCTGCTGTTCCCAGGGGGGTTTGGTGGCTGATAACCACTTCTGATGGGTTCCATTGTTTTAAAAATTGTGGTGGAGCTCAGGATGAGTAAATAGTTTTTTACCACTTCCTAGAACTTCCTTTCCTTTGAAGGAGAAAAAAAAAAAGCTGTCTCCTATTACAGGGGAAGATGTTTTTAGTACAATTTCAAAAGTGTACAGGAGGTATTAAATCTTTCTGCTTGCAAGAACAGCACTAAAATTTACAGAACAAATGAAAGATTTCTTGTCTGCCTTTGACATTTCAACAGTTGCTTGGATTTATAATGCATGAACTCAACTCCATGATAAGAACTCTGGAAGACTGTATGACTAAATCCATCAGCCCCTTCAGCTGAGAAGGGAGAGCAGAGTTCTGTGGAAATTCAGCTTTTCTAATTTTACAGCCCTGTAATTTATAATGTTGCCTGATGCTTACAGAAACTGGATACAGGATTTCCAACATCAACAGGTTTCACTGCACAATGAAATTCTACTTTGTTACCTGTCTTGAATCCATCAGAGACTGTACTGATTTAAAGAGAACACTTTTTTTTCTCTAAAAGATGTTAGCATCTGGTTTGTGTTATTTTGAGCTCTGCATTGCCATCATGAACATAATCACCCTGATGGCTCCAGCTCTGTTTTCATAAAGGAGCAAGGATAATTCATTCCAGATGGTCTCATCTCATGCAGAAAAAAAATCATCTTTAACAGCCATTTTAAAACCTGACATAAAAACCCTCTCTCCTCCCACGAAGTGAGAGGTGGTGGTGTTCATCCAGGCAGGTTTGACAGCCTTCCCTGCTCCTGATAACCAGGGAGGACTCAAAGGAGCCCAGTGGCCAATGCATTTTAATTTTCCCCCTTTTTTTCCTTCTACCAGAGGCAGTTCTCCTGTGCTCCAGGGAATAAATCTCTGGTTTGCATTGCATAGGAGAGTGGGCTTGCTGGATTTATGTGGCAGCAGTGAATGCTTCCCTCTGATGTGGTTTTTCCAAAGCCCTGGACTCAGTGCTGTGATGGTGTCAACAGAATTCAGCCCTTAGATGAGCTGAAGAGAGGCCATGGAGCTTTTGGAAAAGGAGGGAGAAATCCTTTGGGCCAGCAGCACCTGGGATTCAGGAGTGGCTGGAAGCCCCTTCAGGCAGCAGGAAATGGGATGTGCACACCTGGAATCTCAGCATTGTTTCCCCCTCAGCCAGGGTGTTTGCCCAGGGAAATGGAGCCTCACGTTCAGAGGGGTTTTCCTAAGCCTGGATTCCAAAGAAATCTGCACTAGGAGCTGCTCAGCCTTTGGAGTGTGTTTGTGTGCAGTGTGTGTTTGTGGGGAATGGTGGCCATGGAAGGGGAAAGGTTTCCTTTGAGCTTGGGAAATCCTGGATCCATGAATGCATTTGGATTATGTTTGGTATAGACAGCATTGTCTTAATTAAAAAAAAATAAAATATAATTATGAAAAAAAATCTTTTCTCTGCAGGGCAAATTCATCAGGATTAACTTTGATGTCACTGGTTACATTGTTGGGGCCAACATTGAGACCTGTATCCTTTTTCCTGCCACATCCTTGCAGGATGCAGCTTCCCTGCTTTGGTTTGCCTTTAACCCTAGAATTGGCTGGAATGCAGTGAGAGGTTGCCACACTTGGACATTCCTTTGACAGCATCCACCTCTTCCTTTGTTTCAAAATAACTGATCAAATGTCACAGATTCAGCAGCTGGGAAATCCAAGACTCCCAAATTCCACTCTCTGAAACCTGCAGGATTTTCAGACTGGCCTTAAAGCCAGGGTGTGTTAGAAAGGGAAATTATGTAAAATGTGCTTGGTCTGGGAGCTTTTCTGAGAATCCCCCAGTGCCTTCCTAAGGGGGAGCTGGAGCAGCCCCTGCCTGCAGGGGGACAGGGCTGGGCCCCCTCCTGCCAGCTCAGCTCTTCAGGTACCCATCCAGGCTCAATAACACGGGCCTGCCATTATACTTAATTAATTATCATTAATTCCAAAGCTAATGCAGTTTTAGCTCCAAGATTCGCTTTTATTTATGAGTGTGAAACCAAGTAAAAATACTGGCACTGAAAGCCATTCCCTGGAGTTGTTTTCTCTGTGTTAAAAATGTATTTATTGTGTAATTTAGAGTTTTCTGGGAGAATAGCAGTGGAGTGGTCATAAAATGGTGAAGTTGGAAGTTTTGGTAAACAACATTGAGTGAATATTGATCATAAACAGTGCTGTAGTTAAGTTTTCATTTGGTTGCTGGGTTTTGAAACTGCTTGATCTGAAGTGCATTAAATGTTTGGGATTGTCAGAAAATGTGATTTCCCAATAAGGCTGGGAAAGATCTATAGTTATTCAAAATATGGTGCAATGATAAGTGTTTTTTTTTTTATTCACCACAGCACAGGAATGAAGGCAGCTTTTAGGAAAGTCCAGATGAATTGTTTTGCTCAGAGCCCTGTGAATACAGGAGGATTTAACTCTTGGGGAATTTCTTCTTCAGCACAGAAAGTCATCCTTGCCATTGCCATTTCCAATCCCTGTCTTACATTTGCTTTGCAATATGGAATATTAAGAAATAAAAAAGTTAAATAAGATTACAGCTCATGGCAGCTAATCAGGCACTGCCTGCTGCAGGAATTGGATTTGGGACCTGTTTAAAGGCAGTGTGGATTGTCATGGGAAAAGGCAATGCTTGGAAGGACTGACAAATGCACTTTGGGTGATGAAGGACTTCCGAGTTCAGCAGCTGCTGTGGTTTGGGGAATAAGAGTTCAGCTATGACCTCCATAGAGTGAAGGAGAAGGGTGGGAGCTCCCCTCCCCAAAACTGCAGCTGGTCCATGGCAGGCAGTGGTGGCTGCATGGAGCAGGGATTGCAGGAAATGCAGGGGAATGCAGGAAATGCAGGAAATGCGGGGGGATGCAGGAAAAACCAGCCAAGGGATGGGAGTGTTGAAATGTCAAGAGTTTGCTGAGATGAAAAGGGGGTTTCTGCCAGTCTCAGCTGGAAATCTCTTACTGAAGTTCACACTGGACATGTCCAGTCCCAGAATCCCAGGCTGGTCTGGGTTGGCAGGGACCTTAGAGCCCATCCCAGCGCTGACAGGGACCTTAGAGCCCATCCAGCCCTGACAGGGACCTTAGAGCCCATCCCAGCTCTGACAGGGACCTTAGAGCCCATCCCAGCTGTGACAGGGACCTTAGAGCCCATCCCAGCCCTGACAGGGACCTTAGAGCCCATCCCAGCTGTGACAGGGACCTTAGAGCCCATCCAGCCCTGACAGGGACCTTAGAGCCCATCCCAGCTGTGACAGGGACCTTAGAGCCCATCCCAGCTGTGACAGGGACCTTAGAGCCCATCCCAGCCCTGACAGGGACACCTCCCCCTGTCCCAGGCTGTCCCCAGTGTCCAGCCTGGCCCTGGGCAGTGCCAGGGATCCAGGGCAGCCCCAGCTGCTGTGGGCAGGACTCCCAAAAGCCTCCCTGGTGTCAGACTAGTTCCCTGGGCTCTGGGGCCGTGTTTCCAGGCACAGCAGCAGGTGAGCCTTGACTGAGGTGTCCCAGACCTGCTGGAGAAGTCCCGTGCTGTGCGCCAGGCCAAGGACGAGAGGACCTTCCACATCTTCTACCAGCTGCTGGCTGGGGCAGGGGAGCACCTCAAGTGTAAGCTGGGACAATCCCTTTGGCACTTCTGGGGTGCTGCATTTGTTGTTTCAGTGGGACAGGGTGGGTGTGGGTTGTTCTTTGGTTGTGAGTGTGAGTTTTAAAGGGAGGAGAGGCCAGGTAGCTTTGCTGTGAAATAATTGCTGTGTTTTATCAGATGTGCTGGGGAGCCACTGTGGCATTTCAGTTTTCAGAGCCCAGTTTGGGCAGGCTCTGGCTGGGAATCCCTGGATTGGAGCTGCAAAGTTCCCAGCTGACAGCAGCCAGCCCTGGTCAGCAGAGGCAGCCCCACCTTCTGCAGCTTACAGAGAAATTTAACCCAAATTTAATGAAACCCTGGGGCTTTCTTCAAGCCATTGCAGTGCTGGGGTGGTTATCTCAACTCTGTTGGGTGTTTTTTTCCTCTTAGGGAATTTCTGGTAAGTTGTGATAAGTGAAGCTAATAAAGATACAGACTTCAGGGAATTGATCACTCCTCCTGTGTGAGATAAGCTGGTGCTCAGCATCCTTGATGTGATCATCAGTCCCCAGCTCCATTCCTGCCTGGCTCTGTTGCCCTTCAGTAGAGATTTCCCTTTTAGGATGCTCCAGATGAGGATTTGAGATGATGCTGGGTGATGTTCTGAGGGCTGGTTTAGTGCATTACAGAGCTGATGGAGGTTGCTGCAGAGAGAGGATCTGGGTTTGGCCTCAGCTTGGGAGGTGCACTTGTATTTTTAGGGTTTTAGAAGCTGCTGTCCTGGCTTGTGGCCATCCCTGAGGAGCTGATTTCCTAAAGCAGAGCTGGGGAATTGAGTGAGAACAGAGCAGGGGTGGGTGTGAACAGCATTTCTGAGCTTATTTGTCTGTCTTTGGCCCTTCCCCCCAACACAGCTGACCTGCTGCTCGAAGGATTTAACAATTACAGATTTTTATCCAATGGCTACATCCCCATCCCTGGGCAACAAGACAAGGATAACTTCCAGGAGACCATGGAAGCCATGCACATCATGGGCTTTTCACACGATGAGATCTTGTGTAAGTTATGGAGCCTCTGGAATTCTCAGTGTTCTTTCCTCTCTTACACACACACACACACAGAATCACTCTGCTAATTTAATGTCACCAGATTGAATGTGGCTTCAGTGTCTTTGACAGCCTGAAGAAAATGTTTGCTTAACTCCAAGTGGAGTTGAATTCAAGCCATTTGCCCAAAGAGCACAGTACGAGCTGTCTTTCCTCCCTGAACTGCTCCTTGGAATCTGGAAGGAAAGGGACACAAGAAAGAGAAGAAAGATTTGTTCAGCTGAGCTGTCTGCCATGAAACTGATGCAGTGTCTCCTGTTCCCACAGCCATGCTGAAAGTGGTGTCCTCAGTGCTGCAGTTTGGGAACATTTCCTTTAAGAAGGAGAGGAACACAGACCAGGCCTCCATGCCAGAGAACACTGGTGAGTTCCTCGTGCCTGGAGGGTGTCCTGGCCTTGTGCTGCTGCTGCTCCCTGCCCAGTGCACACCTTGCCAGGCCCAGGGCAGTGCTGGGCATCCTTGGGAGTGCTCTGGGCCAGAGTGAGGCCAGGCCTGGGCTGATGGCACCAACAGAATTCCTGAACCTCTCCCTGCCACCCCCTCCTGCAGACAAATGCAGATGTCCATGGGGGAATTGCTGCTGTTTGCATTGCTGCTGAGCTTTGAACAAGTATTTGGGTTGTAATCTTGTTTATTGCTCTCTCCAAAGACTTAAGCCCTAGGAAGGAGTTCATGCTTAAATCAGTTGTTTTCTTTGGTTGCTGAGAGCACTTTTGTTGCCAATGATAAGAGCCCTGGAGCCAAGCACAACTTCCATGGTGCAGTGGCTGAAGACAGGAATGCTGCATTGAGAACAAGCTGATTTCTGGAGTGTCCTGGCAGTGTGGCTGACACTGGATTTATCAGTGCCTGCAATGCAATCAACATTTTGAAGGATGTATTTCCTCCCCCACCCAAAAAAAAAAAAAAAAAAAAAAGCTGCTGAGGCACATTTGAGGTTTTTATTTAAGGATCAGTGCCAGCCTTTGAAATGTTCTCATGGAGAGAGTTTGGAGAGCTGACACCAGTGGGAAGAGCAGTGGGAAGCCCAATTCCCAGGAGCTGCTGCCCAGGCTCAGCTTCTCAGCTGGGTCTCATTCTGTAACTGCCCCAAACTGCTGAGCACTGGGTCACTTGTGCCCAAAATTCTCCTTTCTGAGGGCACAGTTGTCCTGTGCCCAGGTTGGGTTAAAGCTCAGTAGTTACTGACCTGGCTTTGGGCACTTTTTGTGTTGCAGTGAGGGTGAGGGGTGCATTTTTTGGCTTTTCCTGGGGTTTAGAGCACCCCCCTGGGCATTGTCCATGTGGAAGGTGTGATGTGGGAGCACAGAGATGATCCCTGACTGTCTTGGCTTCAGTTGCATTACCATTGGATTTTAGACATCAATTCTGAATTACAACACTGGCTATAAATATATTGATACTCTTGGATATTTATAGGACTGGATACAAAATTCTGACTTCTAAAGCCAAAAGGATGAGGAGCTCAGATCACAGTTAAAGCATATTTTTGTCCTCTTGTATTTAAAAATTTGGTGATGTGGTCTATGTTACTGCATCTTTCTGAAGAAATTGAGTGTAACTGATCTCTCTTTTCTTATCACATCTCACTCCCTGCATCCTCTGGAGAAATCAGTGTGTCCTGCCAGGGACTCCTCTTGTTTAGAGGCTGGCTGTGACACAGGTCAGCTTTTGTCTCTGGATGGGAAGGAGTTTGTGTGGGCAGGGGAGATGGGAACCAATCCAAGGGACATGGGAAGCAAATTCTCCCCTGTAGGTGATAAATGTAGATAAAGAAATGCTGGGTAAGGTACAGATACCAGAGAAGCCACAGAGCCTGTGTGGGTTAGGAGCATGGAGAAGCTGTACCTGGAGAATCNAATGTAGATAAAGAAATGCTGGGTGCAGGTACAGATACCAGGGAAGCCACAGAGCCTGGAGAATCATTTCATGCTCACCAGATTGGGAAGGAACCTTCTGCTGAGAGGGCACAAGGTCAAAGCAACCTCATAAAGCTCCTGTTCACCTCTGACAGGAGCTCCTTGGTTATTATTAATTCAGAATTTCCTGTGCAAACCCCAGCAGTAACAGAACAAGAGCCAGGGCAGTCAGGGCTCTCTCCAGTCACACTTTTGGGTGTCCCTTTCTCCTTACAAGCACACAGGGAGGAGCCCTGCCTGGCAGGCTTGGAGCTGGGTGATGTTCAGGTCCCTTCCAGCACCACCCATCCTGTGGCCCTCAGAGGGGTGATGCTTATTTCAGAGTGCAGGGTGGCCCCAGCTGGGGTGGCCCAGTCCTGCCCTAGGTGTGACACTTGGCACCTGGGGGTGGCTTCATTTCCTCCAGGGGCAGCTCAGAGGTGCTGGCCAGGACCCCACCTGCTCTGGTTTCTTGGTGTTATTCCCACCTCAGCTGCAGTTTCTTGCTGACTGGAAAGGCTGGGACAATAAACTCCATGTCCCTGGTTTGTGCCAGGAGCTGAGTGTGGAATTTGGGGTCCTCTGGGAGAGGGGACCCCTCCTTCCTTGCACTGGAATATTTACATATCCAGTGTGTCACTGCACCAAGCTCATGGCTGCTTAATATTTTCAAGTTCCTGTTTTATTTGTTTGTTTTAAAGATGCTGATAGCACTTTCTGCTTGTCCCCTGAGGTTGTGAGTTTTATCTGGTGTGCTGCTGCATGTTTTTATACTCAGAGCCCAGAACTGCTCCTGTTTGTAGCTCAAGTGAAGGAGTGCTCAGTGTGAGACACTCCCCTGATTTCACTGGTTGTGTGTCAGGTCATGAACCCTTCTAGTAAACATATGGCCAGACAGAGAATCTCGACATTAAAGAGCAATAATAGTTTTTTTTCATACTAAAGGAAAAAAATAATGCAGGAGAAGCTCTCCTATATTTAGTATGAAAGCCTATTTTCCAACGCTGATTTGAAAAAACAGCTTTTTATTTTCATTTTGACAGTGAAAGAAGCTATCAGATGATAAAGATAAGGGGCCAAGTACTTACTGGGTGATGTGGAGAGCTTCCTGCTAAAGGGCAACACTTCCCTGGGCCTAAAAATACCTCCAGTGTCACTGTCATTTTTAGAAGTGTGGAATCACAACCACCCAGCTCCTGGGCCACGTGTTGAGGGAAAGGGATGCACAGGAGTCTGTAGGGCTGGCGTGGGTAATGCACTATTTAAATAATGAAATGACATCAGCAGGGCTCTGCTGTTCAAGTGCACTGGTGCCTGTGGTGTTATTCCACAATACTTGGAATCCCAGAGTGGTTTGGGTTGGGAGGGACCTTAAGGATTATCCCATTGCAGCCCCTGCCATGGCAGGGACACCTCCCAGTGCCCCAGGCTGCTCCAAGCCCTGTCCAGCCTGGCCTGGGCACTGCCAGGGGTGGGGAGACCTCAGCTCCCTGGACAAGGTGACAGATCCCTGGTTTTGCCTGCAGTGCAGGTTTTAGGCCACCTTTAGGATGATGGATTTGAGGTGTGATGTCCCCATACTGTCCTTTGTCCTGGGGATGAGAAAAGGGATGTTTTCCCTTTCAAAGCAACTCCATGAGCTCTTGTACCTGAGCTGTTAATGAGCCCCCAGCTCATGAAATGCAGCAGGGACATCCAGCTGTGTCCTCTGGGGAGCTCTGCAGCCTTGGGGACACAGCCCTGAGGCTGGCACTGTCCTGGGGCACTGTGCAGCTCCTGAGATGGCAGTGCCTGCTGAGGAGCTGCTCCCAGGGTCTGGGCAGGCTCTCAGTGCTCCTTCTCTGTCCCTCTGTCTTATGTCCCTGTGTCCCCGTGTTCTCTCTGTCCCCTATATCCCTGTGTCCTTCTGTCCCTGTGTCCCTCTGTCCCCTCTCTCCCCATGTCCCTCTGTCCCTGTGTCCCTTTGTCCCTGTGTCCCTCTGTCCCCATGTCCCTGTGTCCCTGTGTCCCTGTGTCCCTTTGTCCATGTGTCCCTTTGTCCCTCTGTCCCCATGTCCCTGTGTCCCTGTGTCCCCTATATCCCACTGTCCCTGTGTCCCTCTGTCCCTGTGTCCCTGTGTCCCCTATATCCCTGTGTCCCCATGTCCCTGTGTCCCTCTGTCNCCTGTGTCCCTGTGTCCCCTATATCCCCCTGTCCCTGTGTCCCTCTGTCCCCTGTGTCCCTGTGTCCCCTATATCCCCGTGTCCCTCTGTCCCTGTGTCCCCTATATCCCCGTGTCCCTCTGTCCCTGTGTCCCCTATATCCCCGTGTCCCTGTGTTCCCTATATCCCCGTGTCCCCGTGTCCCCCACAGTGGCCCAGAAGCTCTGCCACCTGCTGGGCATGAACGTCATGGAGTTCACCCGAGCCATCCTCACCCCCCGCATCAAGGTGGGCCGGGACTACGTGCAGAAAGCCCAGACCAAGGAGCAGGTGAGCATCCAGAGGGGCTCAGGGACCGCCTGGGGCTGCCTCCTCCTCCTCAGGAGCCCCTAACAAGGAGGATTGGCTTGGGGCGTTTGCTGCTCGCTCTGTTTGGCCTTTACTGTCTTTGTGAAATGTGCTAATATGGTAAAAGTCATTTGTACAATGGAAGGAACCTTTCCCTTCCCTTGACTTTCTCCTGGTTTCATCCTTTCATGTTGTGACACTGTCAAATACTTGGAGACCTTTTGTTTTCATGGAACGGGTTGGAAAGACATTTTTCCTCCCATTGATCGGACTCCAAACTGCTCCTGCTGCTTGTTTTCATTCCTCACTGGCATTCACTCCATCCAACTCCTGCTTTGACCGAGTTATTTGTGCTGACCTCCACGCCTGTGTCCTCCTGATGGCTTTTCCAGGGTGGGTAACTGTCCCTGTTTGGATTTGCAGGCGGACTTTGCGGTGGAAGCTCTGGCCAAGGCCACGTACGAGCGCCTGTTCCGCTGGCTCGTCCACCGCATCAACAAAGCCCTGGACAGGACCAAACGTCAGGGAGCCTCTTTCATTGGGATCCTGGATATTGCTGGCTTCGAGATCTTCGAGGTACTGGAAATATCCCAGCCCAGCCCTTCCTTCTCCCTGTTCTGTGGGATCAGGACACGCTCCGGAAAGCGGCACCTTCCGAGGTTACTCCGGGGCTTGGTTTGGGGTGGGCAAAGGCTTGGGCAGCCCAAAGTTAGAGTGCCAAAAAGGCATTATTTAATCTTTCATCCTCCTTTCATGTGTGATAGTTCATTATGTTCACACAATGTTTTATGCAATGGAGATTTGTAGAATTGCTTTCCGGTTTTCTTTACGTTACGTTTGCACTTTGCAAAGTTTTGGAGGATTTCCTTATAAAGTCAGATTTTTGACTCCCAGATCTGTGGTGTCTTGTCACTGACTCATTCTTGAATCCTGATGTTATTCCTGTAGCTGAACTCCTTTGAGCAGCTCTGCATTAACTACACCAACGAGAAGCTGCAGCAATTATTCAACCACACCATGTTTATCCTGGAGCAAGAGGAATACCAGCGAGAGGGCATCGAGTGGAACTTCATCGATTTTGGCCTGGATCTGCAGCCTTGCATTGACTTAATTGAAAGGCCTGTAAGTTTGCACATGAATAATGCTCTGAGGAGGAGAGCTCGCAGTGCTGACTGTGTCTTTTGCTGCCTGCACATCAGACATTTCTTGTGGAGCTGTCATTAAAAGGGAATTAACTGGAATGCTGAAGTTCAAATCTAAAATACCGTGTATTGTTAATAAAGGGATTTATCCAGAGGGAATTTTGCCCTTACATCAGTGTAAAACACTGAGCTCAAGATAGGAAGCTGCTACTTTTATACCTTTTTCCCTGGTACTAATGAGCCATTAATCCTGTCAGTGTCATTAAACTGTACCATCGTGGAGTGGCAGCTTTGGGACTCAACTAGAGAGTTTTTCCAAGACTTGTGGTAGACTTCCTTCACTTGAAATCAATAGCACAATTCCTGAAACTTCGTGTAGGGTAGAGTTTTCCCTCAGAAAATTGCCTTGCAAATAGGAAAATAGGATCTTAAGAGTGGTTTTAGTCACTGTGGTTTTAACATCCTCCTCTGGCTGCTCAGTTTATGGAAGCTGAATCGGCCTTTAAAGAGCAGGAGGAGCAGATGGGGAGAACAGAGACTCCTGGAAGTTTGTTCTCCCCATCTCAGAACCTTTTCAATTAAACCACTGCAGTTACTGCTCCCTGCCTTTCTGTGTGTGCTGGGGTGCAGGTGAGCCCCAGTGCTGCTGGGCATCCTGGCCAGCAGAAAAGCTGCATTCCTGTTTTCCTTTGGGAAAGGGGAAACCTTTCAGTGATCAAAGGTCTGCACTTTGTGTGTGGGACTGACAGAGTTCTGCCTCCTTGGAAGGTGAAATCTCCTCCAAAAAGCCTCAGGGGACAAGAAGTGTGGCTGCCCCCAGTGTGCAGCATTTAGGTGAATACCCTGAAATACCTCAAGTTATTTCTGAATTTAACAGCAAACCTCAGCACCCTCACAATTGTTCTGTAGGTGTGATGAAACATTGGAACATCTCTCACCAGATGTGTGACCTGTGCATTCCCTCAGAACCTTTTCAGCATAAACCCTTAAATCAAGGCTCAGCTCAGCCCTGGCCCAGCTCAGTGGTGTCTCCATAAACACTGGAATGAGTTTGTTTGATCCAGCCATAACATCCTTCTGGACCTGGACCCTCCCACAGCTTGTTTTAACTGAAATTGGGCTTGAATTGTTTTGGAGTTCCCTGATTGTGATGTTCAGTGGTGTGCTGGAAATACGAAACTTAAAATAAATAAACAATATAAAATTATATAGTATACAAATAATACATAATATAAATAAATATACAAACACAACCATTAATATTAACATAAATACAATGTGATCACATTATCAAACTGCATTTCAGGCCAATCCTCCTGGTGTGTTGGCACTGCTGGATGAAGAGTGCTGGTTCCCTAAAGCTACTGACAAGACTTTTGTGGAAAAATTGGTCCAGGAGCAAGGAACTCATTCCAAGTTCCAAAAGCCAAGACAACTAAAGGACAAAGCAGACTTCTGCATCATTCACTATGCAGGGAAGGTAAGGGTTCAACATTAAATCCTTGTTTGGGAAGGTTGGCTTGGGGAAAATCCTCTGCTTTCCTTCCAAAGCCTGGATGCAAAAAGACAACTTTTGCCTTGGTTGCAGCAGAACCATGGTGCTCTACAGAGATTCTGTTGGACTTAGGGAATTTTAGGAATCCCTGGGGTTGGGATGAAACCCAGGTTGGTGTCAGTGATTTTTTAGCTGCTGAGCTGGGGTTTATTTGGAAACCACAGGTTTGGCTCTTTAAAGATAAAAGCTTTGTTTCTGTATAGAAGCAAGTGTTTAAATGTAAATACTATAGAGAAACTTTTAAAAATCATGCTGCAGCACATCCTTAATTTACTCCCCAGTAATTTAGATAAAATAATTGGTGTCTATCCTAGAGCTGCTTTTACATCTTCACAGTGAAACCTTATTTTGGCAATAAACTGGGCAGCAAACAAACACCCAGCTGTCAGTGAGGAAGAAGTCAGATTGCTGAATTTTCAAGAAAACTCCCACTTACTCTTTCCAAAGCATAACAAACCTGTGGTGCTTTGGAATGCTGTGAGGAGGCTCAGCAGGCACAGGGGAGCACCCAGGGCTGGTTTGGCAGGCAGGGTTGGGTCTGAGCTGGGAGATCTCCCCAGCCTTTGTGATTCTGAGCAGTGGGAGCAGAGCTGCACTGGTGTTTGGTGCTGGTCCCTAGGAGGCTGCAGCAGGTTTTGCTCTGAGCCTGTGGCCCTTGGCTGCTCTGCAGGTGGATTACAAGGCAGATGAGTGGCTGATGAAGAACATGGACCCCCTGAACGACAACGTGGCCACGCTCCTGCACCAGTCCTCAGACAAGTTCGTGGCTGAGCTTTGGAAGGATGGTAAGAGAGCTCTGAGCACAGACTCTTGGTGATTTCACCTTGCTGGATGAGTTGTTTGGGTTTTTTTTTAATGCCTGTTCCTTCCTCACCCTCCACTTCTCCATTGTAAATATCTACAGCATTTTCTCCTTTATTTAGTGCCCAAAGTGCACAAGGAAGCTGAGTTACACCTCTGGTCCCTTGCACATGTACCATTTCTGAGTAGCTGCTTCTCATGTTCATTACTGGAACTGATGCTCACTTTTTAATTATTTATGTCCAATTTCATGTGGAACCTTGTCCAAAACTCTTGGTTGGGACTTGCTGCAGTGGAGTCCTGAGTGTGAACAGCTGTAGTGGTTCTTGCTGTTGGTAAAACACTGTAAACATTGTCTCCTGTGGGCACCAGCACAGTTATCTCCTGTGCTCTGGTGGGTGCTGCTCTGCAAATCCACTCTCCTAAAATGAATTGAATTAACAGTGCTGAGATATTGGCACATTAAAATCAAATCCTGTCTGAACTGCACACTGCTGCTCAGCCAGGTTACCTGCCCATCACCTGAAAGTATTTATCAGTACTTCTACCAAATGACTCCAAAAAGCAGAAATAGCCACAGAAATACTTAGCAGGGACTTTTCTATTCTGCTTTTAACATCACAGTTTACTAATTAGAGTATATTTATGTGTCACAGGATATAAAGCCTGTAGTTTGTTACCTGAGGAGGAAATGAAGCTTGTGATTTAGGTGAATGCTGAGTTTCCCTCTTTGGGCAGCCACAGAGAGCAGCTTTAATGAATCTATAAAGAACTTTTTGGTTGGGGATCTGCTCCTTTCCCTTGGAGGACACACACAGAGCAATTGTGTTTGGCCCAAACCCTCCAGCCCTGTTCCCACAGACCATTGAAATGTGCATGGGATGTGTTGTGGCCTGACTGCTTTTGTAGCACAGTGAAGTGTGTTTGCAATTGATGAACCTGTTGTTTTTACTAACTCAAGTGTCTTGTGTATCTGCTCTTCTGTCTTTCTGTTTCTGCTGTTTCTCTGCCTTAGAGATTCAGAATATTCAGAGAGCCTGTTTCTATGACAATATTTCTGGTCTTCATGAGCCACCAGGTGAATGGATATAAAACACTAGGCCTACTAAAGGCAGGGCTGTGGTACCTCCAGGAGAACCATTCCTGCTCGTAGGCTTGCATGAACTTCTCATTTCATGCTGAATTTAGGTAAAACCCCCCCAGCCCCTGTGGGGCCCCCAGTGCATTCCTGTCCAGCTGCTGCTGCACACACACAAAGCATCTCCAGTTATGCATTGCAGATGAAAAGGTTTGTTGCTTCCTGGTTCCATGAGGAGATGTAGAATTGCCTCTAAGTGACAATTCTGGTAGCTCCAAGCATTTGAGAGAATGCAAAAGCTTTGTAACACTATCAAGCTTCTTTCTGCAGTCCAACATTGACAAAACTCTGGGATGATTTAGGAGGTGGCTGTGTCCTTTTGGGAGGAGAGCTTGAGAATGTTTTGAAGCATCAGGATGAGTGCTGCAGTTTTAGTGGGGGTAGAAAGTGAAATAAAACTTCTTCCAGCCTTGTTGGAATTGTTTTTTTAAATTTAAAACCCTCTTAGTTTTAATATTTGTATAAGCTGCAGATGTTTTCTTGGGTTCTGAGAAATCAACAAATGCACTTGGAATGTCTTTGAAGACACTTTAGATATTTAATTCAACTTCCTCATCCTTCTTGGATTCCTCTCCCCAAGCTTAGAAACGCTTGGATGTGAAGGGTTGTGCCTTCAGATTTTGGGTTTATCTTTCCCTACTCCTGATACATCCCATCCCTGAGGAAACCAGGGGAACCTGAAGGAATTCCTGGAGAGCTTTGTTCCAGGGGCTTCAGCCAGGGGAGATGCTCCAGTCATGCAGTTCATGCTTTAAACTTACAGGCAGAGCTTCCATTTAACTCCAATAATCCTGTTTGAAATAGAAATCACCCTCCTAGAGCTGGAGCACAGAGGGGAGCAGAACAAAACTGTGCAAGATCAGATCTGTTTCCAAATTGTAGGAAGCACATGGTGAAAAAAAGCTGAGTGGTTGCAGTCCTTCGTGGGGCCTGGTGGCTGCAGGTTCCTGATGTTGACAATCATTTCACCCTCTACAAAACTGACTCCCTGTAATCCCCAACCCACGTCTGATCTGGGACAGAATTCTGCTTCAAGCAAATATTTGGGATATGATCTTGTGAACAACTTACTACCTACTTATTTCTCCAACTTTAATAAGTTGAATTCTTGTGTTCAAAACCCTGTGGAGGATCTGGGCTCTGCTCTACATGCAAGACTTAAAACTGATTATTCAAATTTGCTGCCCTGTGTTTCTCTGCTTTTAATTTTCCTTTTTTTTAATAGACCTTTGACCAGTTGAATATTAGGAAGAAGTTAAATAGTGTCCCTTATTTGTCAGATAATTCTGGTAGCAAAGCATACTTCCCTCTGCTTTAGTTTAAATGAATTTGCAGATAATGTGACAAAATTGAAGGTGTAGCCTACAAACCCAGCTTGTTTCTGGCTGCCCAGCTTGGATTTCATGGAGAACCCACAAATGTTGGGATTTGCTCATCCTAAGGAGCACCAGCTGTAATTATTGAGGTGTTAAGCCACCTGTGTATCTTTTAGTGAACTGTTCACATAATTCTTGACATGCACATGGAATCACCTTCAAGGTTTTAATAACGGCAGTCACATTTCTAACTGTGCTTCTGAAAAACAAACCCTTGAGATCCTTACCCAAAATGTTCAAAAAACTCAAACAAAAATCTCTATTGTGATGCTTTATGGCAGCTTGGAAGTGCTTTGGTGTGGAGTTTTCCTGGTTTGGAACTTGTCTTTTGGGTAGGGAGGTGTTTGAGGTGTATTTAAAAATGGGAAGAACTCTTCCAAATAGCAGCTGAGCACAAGCCTGGCAGATACCTTCCCCCTCTTGTCACTGAAATAACACCATTCCCAACCTTTCTGTAAACTCCTATTAAAACATGAATTAAACTCAGGTTTAATCTACCTCATTGTCATAGGTGACTTTCCAGGCACAGAAAGCAATTTGTAATTCCCAGCGTTCAGCCCAGAAATATTGTGCACCCCAAGAACTCAGAGCTGCCCGGAGCTGGGACTTCCATCTCTATAAAGCTGACTCAAACACAATAAAGCAGCTTTCCCGGTCATGTAGAACTGCAAGGAAAGAGCTGGATATTTCAGCCTGTACCTCCCGAAGCCCCACACTCCCGTGCTGGATGAGTTTGTGGCTTTTGGCCCCCGAGCTTGCGCACGGTCCCCGCTGCGGCTGCCCCGCCCCGAGGCCGGCGCTCCCCGAGCTTCTGCTGCCCCCC
>WEIU01022697.1:417378-430449 GCA_013389925.1 Aegithalos caudatus | reverse complement strand
TCGTCCCTGCCAGTGGATCGCATCGTGGGGCTGGACCAGGTCACGGGCATCACGGAGACGGCCTTTGGCTCTGCCTACAAGACCAAGAAGGGCATGTTCCGCACCGTGGGGCAGCTCTACAAGGAGTCCCTCACCAAGCTGATGGCCACGCTGCGCAACACCAACCCCAACTTCGTGCGCTGCATCATCCCCAACCACGAGAAGAGGGTAGGGGCTGCTGGCCTCCGTTCTTTCCTGGTGCCTGCTCCTCCTTACTGCCCCCTGAGCTGAGCCCTGCAGCCTGTCCGGGCGTTCCTGTCCTGTCACAGCTGGGGGGTCACGGGTGTCACATCCTCTCAGGGGTCCCTGCACGGCGCTGGCTCACGCAGCTGGCTCTGTAGAGAAGCCTGAAAAACTGAAAGTTCAGTTTGCCACCATTACCAGTTAAAATCATCCTTGTTTTGTTCTGTCCAGGCTGGAAAACTGGACCCACATCTGGTCCTAGATCAGCTCCGGTGCAACGGGGTTTTGGAAGGAATAAGGATCTGTCGGCAAGGATTCCCAAACAGGATCGTGTTCCAGGAATTCAGGCAGAGGTAACAGCAGCAACAGGCCCTGGAGTCCTTAGGAGCTGGAGTTCCTTGTGAAATAATTGAAGACCCCTCCCTCCTCCCCAAACCCAGCTCAGAAAAAATCCAAACCTGATTGTGAGGCCCTGAGCTTCAAGTGTTCAATGAATGACTGCAGTTTATCCTAAAGAGAGTGGGGAAGGGGAAACAATCCAAAACTGACTGCTGGAAAAGCTTCCTGGAGAAATTCCCTAGCTGTGCACTTGCTCACAAGCTGTAAATTTATACTGTAAATCACACTGCTTATTGCTGAATGTAAAGGTGTTTTTTTATTTCCCTTCAAGGTATGAGATCCTCACTCCCAATGCAATTCCCAAAGGTTTCATGGATGGTAAGCAAGCCTGTGAGAGAATGGTAAGTGTTTATAGCTAAATATTGTCAAAACATTGAAAAATTCCCAAAATTGTCCTTTTCTTGGTGTAACAACACCGCCCTTGCCTGTGTTTAGATCAGAGCCTTGGAGCTGGACCCCAACTTGTACAGAATTGGACAGAGCAAGATCTTCTTCCGAGCTGGAGTCCTGGCACACCTGGAGGAGGAGCGGGACCTGAAGATCACAGACATCATCATCTTCTTCCAGGCAGTGTGCAGGGGATACCTGGCCAGGAAGTGAGTGTGCTCTGGGGCTGGAGCTTCCCTGGGGGCTCTGAGGCCTCCCTGACGGGGAGCTGTGCATTAAAACTTCTATTTCAGGAGGGATTTTCTGTACCTGGGAACTGTAATTGTATCCTGGGTATCCAGTGGATTTTAGCCTGGGAAGAATTTGCACCTTCATTCCTTAACAAGATCTCCTTTCCTGCTCATGCTTTTGTGGCACACACAGCCCTTGACAGTGGCTGCAAATTCCTTTGTCTCTCCTCCTGTCCCCCTGGAGGTTCTTTGAAGTATTCTGGAAAGCTGCTTTTTAAAATTTGAAGTAGCTAATCCATCCAGATTTTGTCTTTTTAAGAGAAAAGCCTGTTGAGAGTAAGAACAAACAGCATTTTTAATTATTGGAAATGGTGAATCCAGCTCTTGCTCTGACTCTATAGAAGCAAGAACTCATAAATGCAGTGTAGTTACTCAAACTTATAAATAAGCCTATTTATGGTCTGTAAGTGTTCTAGGGTTGGGTAGCCTAAAGATTAAATGTTGGTCAGCTGTATTTAACACAAACTTTTTGCTGTCTTCAGGGCCTTTGCAAAGAAGCAGCAGCAGCTGAGTGCACTGAAAATCCTGCAGAGGAATTGTGCTGCATATTTGAAGCTGAGGCACTGGCAGTGGTGGAGAGTCTTCACCAAGGTTCCTTCTGTTCTGTTCTGTTCTGTTTCTTTCAGCTATAAGTAGGGGAGTGCAGGGTCTCACATTTTCACTCCAAACCTTTGCAGGTGAAGCCTCTTCTTCAGGTCACTCGTCAGGAAGAGGAGCTTCAAGCCAAGGATGAGGAGCTGATGAAGGTGAAAGAAAAACAGACAAAAGTGGAGGCAGAACTTGAGGAAATGGAAAGGAAACATCAACAGGTTTGTGTCCCAGATCAGCTTTTGATGCTCAGGACATGAGTTGTGCTCTGTGCCACGTGAGGGAGCAAAAGGGAATCAGGTGAGCTGATTCCCACTCTGCTGGAACATGGAACAGGAAGATACAGCACCAGCTGTTCCTCCAGGGATGCAGAAATATGGCAGCAAAACCAAACCTGATTTTTGTGGCCTTTCCTGGTTTGCAGGAGAAATTCAGTGGCAGTGTCATTCTGTGCCTGGGCTGGGCAAGCTGTGGGCAAACACTTGGGACAGCTCCACAGATCTGGTGGCTTTCTGTGGTGGCAGAAATTTGGTGAACAAAGGGAGAGCAATTTCAGTGTCATCTACCTGCCCTTGTGCATTTGTCCCACGTGGCATCCTGGTCTCTAAGCTGGAGAGACATGGAGTTCTTGGATGTGGATCAGGAACTGGCTGCATGGGGCACTCCAGGGGTGGCTCCATGCCCAGTGCCAGGTGGCATCCTCAGGGCTGGGATGGCACTGGGCAGAAGTGCCAGGATCAGCCCATGGCACTGCTCTGCCCCTCTGCAGGGAGCAGGGCAGCAAATACTGCTGGAGCCAGGGCTGGTGTCCTCTGGGCTGTGCCAAAGCCTCTTCTGAAAGTCTTTGCTTTGGGATGTGGGAGTCAGGAATTGCAGCAGAACGTGGCCTTTAGGGTCCTGTGTAGTGTCACAGGTGAGATGTGTCACGAGGGACTTGGAAATGTCATTTTTAAAGCTTTGCTGCCTTTTGTACTTGCAGGTTCTGGAGGAGAAGAACATCCTTGCAGAGCAGCTCCAGGCTGAGACAGAGCTCTTTGCAGAGGCTGAGGAGATGAGGGCTCGCTTGGCTGCCAAAAAGCAAGAGCTGGAAGAAATTCTCCATGATTTGGAGTCCAGGGTTGAGGAAGAGGAGGAAAGAAACCAAATATTGCAGAATGAGAAGAAGAAAATGCAGGGCCATATCCAGGTATGGTTCTCAGTGACTGGAGGTGGAGAAGTGGAATGGGGAAGCTCCCTCAGCATCTCTGCAGGAAAGAGGAATTTGGCTCCTGAGTGGAATAAAATTAATCCTCTTCTCTTCTCTTCTCTTCTCTTCTCTTCTCTTCTCTTCTCTTCTCTTCTCTTCTCTTCTCTTCTCTTCTCTTCTCTTCTCTTCTCTTCTCTTCTCTTCTCTTCTCTTCTCTTCTCTTCTCTTCTCTTCGTGCATTGTTGCTTTTTCACTCTTTGTGTCAATAACTGAGCTGTCTCAGCTGTGATGTTGAAATAAGGAGAGTCCTTTCCTGTGGAATCTCTTCCCAGATCCTGGCACTTTTGCACCTGGTGCCCCATTCAGTGTGCTGGGAGGTCTCTGACATAAAGCCTGATCTGATTTGGTTGTCACTAATTACACATTTCTTATTCTGTAGTTGGAATTAGGAAGGTGAAGACTGTCCGTGTTTCCTGGACAGCACATTTCACCCAGAGCTGGAATTCAGAGCATCAAAAATTCCATGTGTATCCCATGGCCCTTAATTGCTTACCAGATCACTGATCCTGTAAATGAATCTAACAAAGCAAATGTGAATTTAGCATGTGTTAGGGCAAGAGGCTTTTCAAAATAACACATCTTTGTCACTAAGTTAAAAAACCTGCAGTGTTAGCCCATGGATAACCTGGGAAATGCACAGATGCATTTTGTGTCTCTCTTGGCAGGACCTGGAGGAACAACTTGATGAGGAGGAGGGAGCTCGACAGAAGCTGCAGCTTGAGAAAGTGACAGCTGAAGCGAAGATCAAGAAGATGGAGGAGGAGATCCTACTGCTGGAGGACCAAAATTCCAAATTTCTGAAGGTGAGGGCAGTGTGCAGGGTGGAGATGCCAAGGGACAGCTCCCAGAGCTGCAGTCACAGGGTCTGGGACATTTGCACCTGGGCACTGGTGGGCTGTGAGCAGGGCAGAGCTGAGACACTGCAGGGGTCTGGGCTGACATTCCTGAGGGACTTTGCCATGCACTCTTCCCAGGTTCATGGCTCTCCCAAATCTCAGAGCTGGAAAAATGGCTCATAGCTGCCATTGTTCTCTGCAGACAGATTTCCAGTGCTGTCCTAAAGCCAGGCCTGCTGTGTGCTGAATTCCAGGTCTCTCTTGGAAAATAAATGTTCACGTTTCCAAACAATTCCAATTGATCCTGCATATTGACAATGACTCGAAATGAAATCTGTGTTAGAAACAAAACCTGCCACAGAATATTGTGCTCTGTGACACCCCTCTGTGGGTTCTGTACATTCCTTTATTTGCATTGCTCAGGCACTCCTGAGGCTGAGTTTTACAAGTCCTTTTCCCTCCCCAGGAGAAGAAGCTGATGGAGGATCGGATTGCTGAATGCTCTTCTCAGCTGGCTGAAGAAGAAGAGAAAGCCAAGAACTTGGCCAAACTGAAGAACAAGCAGGAAATGATGATCACTGATTTGGAAGGTTTGTTGTGCCTGCAGAGGGGAAGGATCCCTGTGGCCAGGGCTGCAGTGCCTGCCCAGCTGTAACCTCAGCTCTGCACACTCACAGCTGCTGCTCCAGCTCCTGCAGGAAATTCCTGTCCCTTGCAACCCTTGGTGCATCTGCCTGCTCAGTCTCTGTCCTGTTGGGCTTGTCAGCTTTTCAGTTTTGAGAATCCATTTCCTTGACAGACATTCAGAAATTCCTGCTGTGTCCTGTGTCCATCAGCACCCAGGGAAAACCTCCTGGCTCCTGGGAAGTCTCTCCCACTTTTCTCTGACACCAGAGCAGTGTATTCCTGCAGGAATGGCAGCAGGCACCCTTCAGGATTCCAGGATTGTTTTTCAATGAGCAAATCTCAATTGCTTTGCTTTTCTTAGTGTTTGATCTGCATTATATTTATAGATATATTTTATAGTGCTTTATTCTTATTGAGCAGCCTGCTCTGTGGAAGATATTCTGCCCAAGGCAAGGGGCTGGAATGATCTGAGCTTTAAGGTTTCTTCCAACCCAGACCATTCCCTGATTCCATCTAAAATGATTCCATTCCTTCAGCCATTTATTTCTGATTGTTTTGCCAGTGTTGTCACAAATTAAACCTGCCCCACATGCAACCTTTCTTGATTTTATTTTTTTTTAATTACTATAGATACTGTGCAACATTAATGAGCTGCCAAGTCAAAGTTGCAAAATAACAGAAAGTTGTTCTCTGTGCCCTAATTTGGGAATGACTCCTGCACTTGGTGTGTTGTGGCCTGTCTTGCTACATACTTTAAGGCTGATGTGCTTCTGGAAGAATATCAGAGTTTTACCTTATCTGTGTAGGAAGGTATTGAACTAACAGGGGCAGCAGAGATTGATGAGCCTTGTCTTTAACAGTTGCATTCAGAGACTTTAAGATGGGTCTAAGTAAGCTTTACTCACTGGAAAATAATGCTGGAGTAGCTCTGTGCTTAAATCAGGACTAAGAACTTGACAGATGTGTTTGGTTACAGAGCCATTCCAAGACTGATGACCTTAGAAGTGGAAATTAAAGCTTATATTTAAGGCATGCAATTTCTTGGCTAGGAAAGCAGAGTAAAATGATATTTACTCTTGGAGATGATTCAAGAAGCCATTAAGGTCTCTCTGCTAGAGTCTTGGCACTGCTAGGCACTGATATTTGGGGAAAAAAATTAATTCAGTTTGCTGTGAACTTTCTCAGTTACAAAATTGGGTCTTGTGACACTGCTGTAACTGTCACTCACCAGGAGCTTCACGTAAAAACAGAGGAAAAGTGCAATTCCTTTGGAATGTGAAGCTGTTTGGAGAAAAGCAGTGTTACTTTAGGTTGTCTGGAAAATCCCAACTAGCCCAGGGTGGCTCTGAGGTGATTTGTGACCATGGCTCCCTTTCCAAGTCGAAGATCCTGGTCCAGAAGAGGGTTAGGAAGGTGTGAGGGAAATCTCTGCACTGAGGAGCCACAAAGTATTGAACAAGGGTAATAATTCCTAAATTTATCCCAGTGCCTTTAGAGCTGTGCTAAGGCTCTGCTCAGCAAAACCTTCTGAGATCTGCTCCAGCCCTGCTGGTGTGGGCAGCACAGCCAGGATCTGCCTTTAGTAAATAAAATAAATTAAATAAAATAAATAAAACTTTATTCTGCCACAGGCAGGCCAACTAAATGTCTTTGATGGCTGTGGCCCTGCTGATGGGATGGTTATCCCAAAGAATTGCTCAGGGCTGGAGTGTCCCAGGCACACAAGTGAATCCCTGGGAGGGAGCTCTGGGGGTTGCAGAGTTTTGCTCAGTATTGATGGGATGTGATTAAACAGCACAGATAGTTGTAAAATGGGTTATTCACGTTTGCTTTAAGCTGTGCCATTTTCCAGTAGACAATTTGGAGTCTGGCCTGGCCCTCCCAGAGCCATGCAAGCCAACATTTGTTCCAGGCCACAGTTTATCTTCTTTTTTGAGTGTTGATGTCTGTGGTTATCTGGCCTAGCAGCTCTGTTAGGTCCCACTCCTTATTTTCTACCAGGATGTTTCTGTGGCCTCATCTCAAACTACTCACACTTGTCAGAGACTTTCCCCTGATTTCTGGCTAAGTCCTGCACTTCTCCTTTGCTATTTTTCTGCAGTCTGGAGGCAGCATAAATCAAACTTCCCACCCTTCCTGCCACCCCAGACTCCCTGAGGGTGACAAGAGGAACAATTCCATAGGGATTTAATTCTTTGCTTCCTTTAGAACGCCTAAAAAAGGAGGAGAAGACCCGTCAGGAGTTAGAAAAAGCTAAAAGAAAACTGGATGGGGAAACAACAGACCTGCAGGACCAAATAGCTGAGCTGCAAGCCCAGATTGAGGAGCTGAAGATCCAGCTGGCCAAGAAGGAGGAGGAGCTGCAGGCTGCTGTGGCCAGGTCAGTGTGGGACAGAGCTGATCTCCCCTGGCTGCAGGCAGGGAATGTGCCCTGGAGCAGCCCTGCAGCCCTGTGCTGTGCACAGACTTGGCACATTTAAAACAATTCAGGGATCCTTCAGCATCCTTGCTCTACAGACCTGCAAAAACAAGAAGGTGCATGTGGTATAACAGTGTTTGGGCTCTGGAAGCTTTTTTAATCTCCCAAAATTCAGCCTCAGGAGGGAAAAATGTGTATTTGTCAGTGGGTCTTAACCAAGTGCTGGACAGGAGAGACTTTACCTTGTGTGATACTCCTGCAGTCCCATGTTATGCTGAATACCACCTGTAATTTTTAAATAAGATTTTGCAGGAAGAGACAGTTCTCCAGATGGAATTCTACACATTTCTGGGACAGTGTTTAGATCTACAGAACTGGCACATTTGACTGCACACTAAAGCTTGATAATTCTGATAGTGCACCTTGGTTTTATCTGTGGTACCTTCCATCCATCCCTGGAGGTGTCTGAGTTGGATGGGCTTGGAGCAGCCTGGGGTGGTGGGAGCTGTCCCTGTCCATGGATGGGGTGGGAATTTGATGTTTCAGGTCCCTCCCAACCCAGCTGTTCTGTACATTTTTATATTTATTTTATTCTAGTGGAAAAGTTAGGCTGTGTTTGTAGATAAGGGTTCTGAGAGGAGGTGGAGTCCCAGTAAGTGTGGTGCCTGTGTTTGACAGGGGGGATGAGGAGGCAGTCCAGAAGAACAACGCCCTGAAGGTGATCAGGGAGCTGCAGGCTCAGATTGCAGAGCTGCAGGAGGACCTGGAGTCGGAGAAGGCCTCAAGGAACAAGGCAGAAAAGCAGAAAAGGGATCTGAGTGAAGAGCTGGAGGCTCTGAAAACTGAACTGGAAGATACTTTGGATACCACAGCAGCACAGCAGGAGCTGAGGTAGGGTCATGGTCTGTGTGAGAGAGCACCATTGAAATTCATCTTTGATTGATGAAAATGTTGATTTTTTGGTGACCCTTTGTGCTTCCTCCAGGACAAAGAGAGAGCAGGAGGTGGCTGAACTGAAGAAAGCAATTGAGGAGGAAACCAAAAACCATGAAGCCCAGATCCAGGAGATCAGGCAGAGGCACGCCACTGCCCTGGAGGAGCTCTCTGAGCAGCTTGAGCAGGCCAAAAGGGTGAGGAGAAAATGAACTTTGTGCTCCAGGGGAATTTATCAGTCCATAGGCAGCGTGGTTCCTTCCAGGACACCTGGGCTGAGGTTTTCCATGATCACAGAGCTCAGCTGTCCTCTGGAAACCTGTCCCAGTTGTTGAGATGTTGGTTTGACAGTATTGCAGCTATTCAGCAGCACATTGTGCTGTGTGCTCTGGTCACCAGCAGCACAGCAGGAGGATCACAGGGCTCCTGTGCTTCTTCAGAAGGAGAATTATTCCAAAAAAAGAAGTGTCTGGTTTTGGAAATTACAGCTGGGGTCATTCACAAATATGTGTGTGGACAGTTCATATCCTGTGGTGATGTTTTTATGTTTTGTGAATACTGCACAGGCCTCCTTAGTATTCTAAATCAAGTGAGAAATGTTAAACTGTGATTTTCAGCAGCTTTATTCACCTGAAAATCTGCATGTCTTCTTCTCCTTATTCAATAAATATTCTCAATAAGAGCATGAAAAGATGGAAAAATACCCTGCAATCTGAAACAAAGCTCCTGTGACAAGATGGTGTCAGCTCTGGCGATACAGCAGAAATGACACTCAAACATCCCTTCTGCCAATTACTGCTTTTTTAAAGGCTGTTGACAAATGTCAGTGCAGTGCTGAGGATGGCTTTGTTCTGCATTTCCAGCCTGCTCTGCCTACTCAAATCAGGGCAGCTTTGGTTCATGTCTTCCCTTTTATTTCTGTGAGATGAGCCGTGCTGATCTGTTAATGAGCACATTCCTTCCTCCTTGCAGTGCTACCAAAACAGTCATTTCCAGTGCTGCCATCCCAGGTCCTGCCTGTGCTGCTCCTCACTCTTACCTCTGGCAGAGAACCCCTGCATCCCCTCAGTCCTTACCTGACTCACACAATGTCACACAGCAGCAATTTCAACACTCCCTGCTCCCATCCTGGCTTCTCTCTGAACATGGAAACCTGACCTGCACAATCATCTGGTAGCAGGGAATTCTCACCTGCAGCAAGGAGCTGAACTTGTTTCCTTTTGTCTTTCCTAGTTCAAAGCAAACCTTGAAAAGAACAAGCAGGGCTTGGAGTCTGACAACAAGGAGCTGGCCTGTGAGGTGAAGGTGCTGCAGCAGGTGAAGGCAGAGTCTGAGCACAAGAGGAAGAAGCTCGATGCTCAGGTGCAGGAGCTGACTGCAAAGGTGTCAGAAGGGGAGAGGCTGAGGGTGGAGCTGGCAGAGAAGGCAAACAAGCTGCAGGTAAGGCTCTGGATGTCCCAAAATCCTGGAGAACGGGCAAGGAGCTCAGTTGTAACCATGTGCAGAGATGGCCTGTGGCTGGTGTGGGAGGTGACCTCAGCAAGGGCTCCCGTGGCCCTGGGAGGTCTCAGAGTGGGGATGGGCTCAGCTGGGAGAGCTGGAGAGCTGTGACATCAATCCTGAATGTCCTGGGCTGTTCCAGTGGCTCTGGAGGATGTGCCTTCCATCCTGGAGAGCAGCTCCTGCAGGGAGCTCTGCACAGTCCAGCTGAGTACAGGTTTTTGGCTTGGCTGTGGGATTGAGGAGATTGGGCTGAGCTTTTCCATAGGGATGAGCAAAAACTGCTGGTGGCCTCAGGTTTGCTTTGGTGCTCCAAGCTGGGAGCCTGGCAGGGAGGGGTTGCAAGCACAGGTTCATTTTCCTGGGAAATGGAGCAAAAAGGCAAAATGCAGCCTTGGCTGACTTCTGAACCACAGCAGTGAGACTCCAGGTAAACAAAGTTGAATTCCTTCAAAAAAGGAATGGCCCAGCTCTCTGTGGAGGAAGCTTTCAGGCTCTCTCTCACTGTATATAAAAGTAGTGTAGCCCAAAATAATCAGCTGGCACCTGGCAGTAACCTTTTCTCTGGCAGTGATGCTTTAGACCCAGCTGCCACCCTGATGATCCCTGAATTAATAAAGGAAATACAAGGTCCTAGAATTAAAAATAGCATTAAAGTGTGAATGCAGGAATCAGAGCAAAGTGCTAAATATCAGAGCTCAGTAGCCTAACTCTTGTTTTGTTACTGCACTTCAGGACTGACATTCAACTTCCATTTTGTAGCCAAACTTGGGTGTTTTTAGCTTGCTGTCTCCCTCTGTTGGGCTCTGTTCCTGGCTTGCCATAGCTGGAATTTGCTGAGGATTTGTGCTGAGCAGTTCCAGCCCCAGTGGGATGTGGGCTGTGCCCTTACCTTTGTGCTGCTTGCTTTGCAGAATGAGCTGGACAACGTCTCCAGTCTGCTGGAGGAGGCAGAGAAGAAAGGCATCAAGTTTGCCAAGGATGCAGCCAGTTTGGAATCCCAGCTTCAGGATACACAGGTGTGTGAGCAGAAAGCTGGGCTTGGCACTGGGGCTCTGCTCCTCAGGGAAATGCTGGCTGCTAACAGAAAATCCATTTTCATTCATGCTTTGGAAAGTCCCTTGGGTAGAAGCTGAATTTCCTATTCAGTCCACTGAAATGGGATGGATTGGGGTGGCTCAGCTACGTGTGGAACCAAATTCTCATTATTTGAGCTTCACTACCTGATAGTTGGTAGTTCTCTTTTATATCTTTGTCTCTGTGGGAGATAAGAATCAAATGAAAAAACTCTTTCCAGGCAGAATTTATTGTCAATATCCTTGGGACATATGAGGAACAATACCCTGTCTTCTACTGACAGCTTCCCTGACCAGAAATATGCTTTATGAAGGTTTGAGTGTGCCCCAAATGAATGCTCAGGGGCTTGTTGAAAACTCAAATAAAGCATGTCCTTGTCCCAAAATGTGAGGGGGAAATGGAACTCCCCAGGTGTAGCTGTGGGGCTTTCAGAGCACGCTGAGCCCTGCCCATGCCTGTGTTCCAGGAGCTGCTCCAGGAGGAAACCCGCCAGAAGCTCAACCTCAGCAGCAGGATAAGGCAGCTGGAGGAGGAGAAGAACAACCTGCAGGAGCAGCAGGAGGAGGAGGAGGAGGCCAGGAAGAACCTGGAGAAGCAGATGCTGGCCTTGCAGGCCCAGGTGAGCTGCTGGGAGTGGCAGCACTCGTGTCAGGAGCAGTCCCAGGGCTCTGGGGAACACACCATGGGACGTCCACAGGAGCTGGAGCAGATCTTGGAATAAAGTTTCCTTTTCTCCATTGCAGTAGTGATGTGTGCACTGAAGTGTGATGGGCAGGCTTTGCCCTGCTTAGCACCCTGAGAATTCCCAGGTTTTGTGTTCCCTCAGCTTGCAGGAACATCTGTTCCTGCCTTTTCCCCTCTGGTGGTGCACTAAGGGACTTCACTGTTATTGGATTTCAGTTGGCTGAGGCCAAGAAGAAGGTGGATGATGACCTGGGAACCATTGAAGGCCTGGAAGAGATGAAGAAGAAGCTGCTGAAGGACATGGAGTCCCTGAGCCAGCGCCTGGAGGAGAAGGCTCTGGCTTATGACAAACTGGAGAAGACCAAGAACCGCCTGCAGCAGGAGCTGGATGACCTGATGGTGGATCTGGATCACCAGCGCCAGATTGTCTCCAACCTGGAGAAAAAGCAGAAGAAGTTTGATCAGGTACTCCAGTCTCCTGTCATCTTCCTGGCTTTTGAGGATTTTTAAGTGGCTTCTTGTTGTTGTTGCTGAGCCTTGTGTAAAGAAGGGTGTGACTGGTGCTGTGGTTGATAAATCTGTGAGCAGCTGGCCTTTGTTAGGAGGGACCTGTCACTCCTGTCACTCCCAGTTCTGGGAGCCAAATGCCATCTCTGAGGCTTGGCAGATCAAGGAATCAGCTCTTCATCTAGAAAAGGAGAATTATGCTGGAACAAAGACTTAAAGAGTTTTATTGTAATCCCTCAAGGTAGACTAAAAAAGGATCTGAAGAGTGAAAGATAGAAATAATATGAAACTTCCTGAGCAGCTTGCTTTCCTGCTCTCATCCCAGAGGAGCTGTAGCTGTTCTCTCACTGGCACTTAGACCATGCCTGAGGGACCATGCAGCTCCTGCAGGCCACTTAACCTCAGGGCATGAACCACTTCCAGAATAAAGCACCTGAGGCAGGAAGGACCTGGCTGTGGAGCTTCAGGGTGGATTAATTGTTTCTTTTGCTCAGATGCTGGCAGAAGAGAAGAACATTTCTGCCAGATACGCAGAGGAGCGGGACCGTGCTGAGGCAGAGGCCAGGGAGAAGGAAACCAAAGCCCTGTCCCTGGCCAGGGCCCTGGAGGAGGCCCTGGAGGCCAAGGAGGAGTTTGAGAGGCAGAACAAGCAGCTGAGGGCAGATATGGAGGACCTGATGAGCTCCAAAGATGATGTGGGCAAAAACGTGAGTATGGTTCTGTGGGGCCTGGGGGGACAGGGCTCTGTGCACAGAACCAGAACCTGCTGAAGCTCACCCAGAATGCTGGAGGAGTTCATGACCAGCATCAGGGGATGGTCCTTGTTAACATCAGGCCTCTTCAAAAGCTGTGTCCTCACCCTCATTCACCCAGATAATAGTTTTATACTCTTGGGCCAGTGGAGGTGGGACTGCAGGCAGATAGAACTGGTTATGTGGTGCAGCTCTGATAAATGGGGCAGCCCCTTCCTCACTTTGTATTGCTGGGTGTATTTTTGTGTCAGTGAGGGACAGTGAGGATTTCTGGTACCTTTGGTCGAGCTGAGTTGCAGGACATGGTTGAACCAAAGGCAGAGCAGAACTGTGACCCCTCAGTGTCCCCCCCTGCACCCAGCTGAGGCAGCAGCAAGGCCCCTGCCCTTCCCTGATGCTCTTTGCTGTGTCACCGTGTCCCAGCCCCTCATCTCTGCCCAAAACCACATTTCCCTTTCTGCCAGGCCTGGCTGAGGGGAGTGGGTGTGCCCTGACCCCGTGGGGCTGTGCTGCAGCCCAGAGCTGCTGCTCTGCTCAGTGCCCAGCTCAGGGTCACCAGTGCAGCCCCTTCCCTTCCCTTCCCTTCCCTTCCCTTCCCTTCCCT
>WEIU01022697.1:405756-416968 GCA_013389925.1 Aegithalos caudatus | reverse complement strand
CTGCCCTGCCCTGCCCTGCCCTGCCCTGCCCTGCCCTGCCCTGCCCTGCAGGACAGCTCTGATCACACCCTGTGCCTTAGGTCCACGAGCTGGAGAAGTCCAAGAGAACCCTGGAGCAGCAGGTGGAGGAGATGAGGACTCAGCTGGAGGAGCTGGAAGATGAACTGCAGGCCACAGAAGATGCCAAACTCCGTCTGGAGGTGAACATGCAGGCCATGAAAGCCCAGTTTGACAGAGATCTGCAAGCCAGAGATGAGCAGAACGAGGAGAAGAAGAGGATGCTGGTGAAACAGGTATGTCTGTTTTACTTTGTGTTGTAGTCAGCAGGGGAGGAAGGTCTGGCAGAATTCTGGGGCTCTGTGCTACCACAAAAATAAATCACTTAAAGATTCCAACCTATGGAAATGCCAAACCATAGCATTTTTACAAACCTGCTGAGGGTTGGCCACTGTCCCCAGTGTCAGGTGGTGCCTCCAAACCCACTCCATGAGGTTTGGCTGGTGCTGCCTGGGTGTATTCCCAGGACAGGGATATCTCACTTGGGTTTTCAAGCCCATCCTATTTGATGTCCAGGAACAAATCCATGCCATGGGCCGTGCCTTCCCCTTAGCTGCCATTCCATGGCCTTTTCCCATGGGGAGGTGTCCTGGGCAGGTGCCTGGGCTGGTCTGTGTGCCCTGGGTGGGGGCTGACCCTGCCCAGGGCCTGACCCTGCCCAGGGCCTGACCCTGCCCAGGGCCTGACCCTGCCCAGGGCCTGACCCTGCCCAGGGCCTGACCCTGCCCAGGGCCTGACCCTGCCCAGGGCCTGACCCTGCCCAGGGCCTGACCCTGCCCAGGGCCTGACCCTGCCCAGGGCCTGACCCTGCCCAGGGCCTGACCCTGCCCAGGGCCTGACCCTGCCCAGGGCCTGACCCTGCCCAGGGCCTGACCCTGCCCAGGGCCTGACCCTGCCCAGGGCCTGACCCTGCCCAGGGCCTGACCCTGCCCAGGGCCTGACCCTGCCCAGGGCCTGACCCTGCCCAGGGCCTGACCCTGCCCAGGGCCTGACCCTGCCCAGGGCCTGACCCTGCCCAGGGCCTGACCCTGCCCAGGGCCTGACCCTGCCCAGGGCCTGACCCTGCCCAGGGCCTGACCCTGCCCAGGGCCTGACCCTGCCCAGGGCCTGACCCTGCCCAGGGCCTGACCCTGCCCAGGGCCTGACCCTGCCCAGGGCCTGACCCTGCCCAGGGCCTGACCCTGCCCAGGGCCTGACCCTGCCCAGGGCCTGACCCTGCCCAGGGCCTGACCCTGCCCAGGGCCTGACCCTGCCCAGGGCCTGACCCTGCCCAGGGCCTGACCCTGCCCAGGGCTGACCCTGCCCGTGCTGTGCCGTGCCAGGTGCGGGAGCTGGAGGCGGAGCTGGAGGACGAGCGCAAGCAGCGCGCCCTGGCCGTGGCGGCCAAGAAGAAGCTGGAGATGGACCTGAAGGACCTGGAGGGACAGATTGAGGCTGCCAACAAGGCTCGGGATGAGGCCATCAAACAGCTCAGGAAGCTGCAGGTGGGCACAGCTGAGCTGGGTGCTGTCCATTCACTGCATTCACTGCATTCACTGCATTCACTGCAGCTGAACAGTCAGACTCTGCTGATGGGTCTGAGAGTGTCCAGCCTGGATTTATCCTCTACCCAAAGCTCATCCTTTTAGAGAATCACAGAATGGTTTGGGTTGGAAGGGACCCTGAAGCTAATCTTGTTCCAAACTCCCCTGCCACTTTCCACATCCCTGGAGGTGTCCAAGGCCAGGTTGGACAGGACTTGGAGCAACCTGGGATAGTGGCAGGTGTCCCTGCCATGGCAGGGCTGGCACTGGATGATAATCAAGGGCCCTTCCAGCTCAGGTCATTCCAAGGTTCCACTCTGTAATGCTTGAAGCCTTGGAATGTGGTACTTCTGACCAGACATTGAGGGGTGGAAAGATGAGAAAATGAAATTTTACAATACAAAAGAACTGGAAAAGCCTTTAAGTGGAAGGAAGCCCCTTTGGGAGAACAGCCTTGGATCTTGTGACTGTCGTGGTGCAGCCTGGCTGTCCCTCACCCTGCTCTCCACCTGCAGGCTCAGATGAAGGATTACCAACGGGAGCTGGAAGAGGCCCGAGCATCCAGGGATGAGATCTTTGCCCAGTCCAAAGAGAGTGAGAAGAAGCTCAAAAGTCTGGAAGCAGAAATACTCCAGCTCCAAGAGGTGAGATGGAAATCCAAGGGATTTGTTTTTCTTGTTTAGAGTAAGGCAAAGATGAGAGGGTAAAAAAAGGGAAAAGCAATGAGTTGAACAGAGGAATGGGAGCCAGCAGAACTCTGCTTCCCCTGCTCCAGGTCATCAGTGAGTCCTTACAGCTTTGTAGGAGTCTGCGCTTTGTGGACAGCAGGGAAGCTTTACTGCTGCTTAAACACATTTGAGGCTTCCCCACAGCGTGCTGGGTGCCTCAGGAGTCTCTGAGAGTCAGTGTCAGCACTGAAATGGGCTGTTAGGGTTTATATATTCACAGTTCCCTCTCTGGTGCCTCGGTGCACCATTTGTGTGTGTGGAGCTTTAGCCCTCTGCCCTCTCAGCCCTTTCTCTAATGGACATGTTTGCCCTCACTGTTGGCAATTTATGTGAGAGCTCCAAGTCTTGCTGCATGTCTCATGTTCCCCTGTCCCTGTGCTGCCCCCAGGTCAGCCCTGCAGTGTCCCTGTGCCCTCCTGTCTGCTGTGGCTTCAGGGCAGGGCTTGCAGCAGCTTCCCCTGGAGCATTCACACATAACTTGGGTGGCCTTCAGACCTCAGTGTGGCACTTGTAGAGCATTTCATTGTGCTTAGGAAATGCTTGAGTGTTTCTGCCACTTAATGCAGGTGTATAATCTGAGGTGCAGTGCTTTGGGCTGAAGCTTTTTAATATTTATTCTTTTTGTCTTCATGCTGAGAACTCTGTGAGAACCTAAAACATTTGCTTAATTTAGCACCTGTCAGTGTGCCTATCAGGGCATGTGGCACAGTGGTTTCTCCTGCTCTGAGGGCTTGGGTGTTGCTGATCTTCATGGATTTTCCCCCTTGCTTTGTGTGGGGAACACTTCAGGGACAGGGAGAGGTGACTCCACTGCAGGGCGGCGAGGGAATATCCAGCTGAGCTGTCCTGCTGGCTCATCCATTAAACCCCAGGGGTATCCCAGTTCCCAGCACCTGCCAGAGGCTGTTAGGAGGCAGAGCTGGGGGTCCCTGGGCTGCCCTGACTCCGTCCCACCCTGCAGGAGTTTGCGGCGTCGGAGCGCGCCCGGCGGCACGCGGAGCAGGAGCGCGACGAGCTGGCGGATGAGATCGCCAACAGCGCCTCTGGGAAGTGAGTCTGGGATGGGCTGGGCCTGGGAGGGCCAGCATGGGCATCAGGGAGAGGTTCCTCCCCCCACAGGGTGCTGGCACTGCCCAGGCTCCTCCCCAGGGAATGGGCACGGCCCCGGAGCTCCGGGAGCGTTGGGACACCCGGGGATGCCCAGGGTGGGATTGCTGGGGGCCAGCAGCTGGATCTTCATGGGTCCCTTCCAGCTGAGGAGCCTCCCTGGTCCTGAGTGAGCTCCCCAGGAGCTCTGTTGGCTCTGGACACGCCCTGAGCCCCTTCCCTGTGCAGGTCAGCCCTGCTGGACGAGAAGCGCCGGCTGGAGGCTCGCATTGCCCAGCTGGAGGAGGAGCTGGAGGAGGAGCAGAGCAACATGGAGCTGCTCAACGAGCGCTTCCGAAAGACCACGCTGCAGGTGAGCCCGGGCACTGCTGAGCTGGGGGTGGCACCCCAGGGGCTCTGGTGGCACGGGTGACCCTGTCTGTCCCCTCCCTGCCAGGTGGACACGCTCAACTCGGAGCTGGCGGGCGAGCGCAGCGCGGCCCAGAAGAGCGAGAACGCGCGGCAGCAGCTGGAGAGGCAGAACAAGGAGCTCAAGGCCAAGCTGCAGGAGCTGGAGGGCTCTGTCAAGTCCAAATTCAAGGCGACAATTTCTACTCTAGAAGCCAAGATTGCACAGCTTGAAGAACAGCTCGAGCAGGAAGCCAAGTAAGGGGAAGAGACCTGGATGCCTGTGTGGGTTGAATGGCTGGAAGTTCCATGCTGGAAGTTTCTGAAGGGGATTTTGGGTTTATTGTCTGGAGACTCCTGTTTAGGGGATAAGCTTTACCAGGGGGTTGGGAGTTCCAGGATGGGTTTGCTTCCTGCCTGCAAGGTGTTGATGTCCCAGAGCCACACGGTGCTGCAGGAGTTTCCTGGGACAAGGTGAAATGTCCCCTTGAGAGCCCTGGTTGCTTGGTTAGAGGAACAGCTTATGTGGGACAGCTTGAGATGAGTGCTGTGCTCTCCAGAAGTCTTTCTGCAGTGAATTATCCATCTGTCCTTGCAATCCTATTCTCAAAATTCACTTTTTTAGCTGGTTCCTCCCTGCATTTGCAAGTGGGGCTTGTCCTACCACCACCCCTGTCCATTCTGTGCTCTGGGCTCTGCTGCAGGACTGTGTTACTGGTTAAGCAGCAGCTTTAAAGCTGCTCTGTGCAATCTCCTTGTGATGAAGGCACCTTCTGAGCCCTCAGTCCCACGCTCACATTGCCCCAGGGCAAAGGCTTTGTGCTCTGAGAGCTGCAAAACTGCACCCCTGCATCCCCTGCATCCCTGCACCCCTGCATCCCTGGACCCCTGCACCCCTGGACCCCTGCATCCCTGCACCCCTGCATCCCTGCATCCCCTGCATCCCTGCATCCCTGCACCCCTGCATCCCCTGCATCCCTGCACCCTTGCACCCCTGCATCCCTGCACCCCTGCACCCCAGGCAGCCCCTGGCACAGGGATCAGTCCCACTGCTGTGTCCAGCACGTTCAGAGAGCTCTGCAGCAGTTCCACCTTCAGGGGGAGGCTGTCTCTCTCTTTGGGGGAGCTGCCAGCCCCCAGGCACTGAGCTGCTGGCTGTGCTCGTTGCAGGGAGAGGGCAGCTGCCAACAAGCTGGTGCGCCGCACCGAGAAGAAGCTGAAGGAGGTTTTCATGCAGGTGGAGGACGAGCGGCGCCACGCGGACCAGTACAAGGAGCAGGTGGGTGGGGGCTCAGAGAAACCTCCCCGGCTGCGATGGGAAGGGCTCAAGGTTGTGAGTTCCTCCCATGGAGCACCATTAACATGGGAGAGGTTTTATCTTCTTGTTAGAGCCAGGGTTAATACATGGGAGTCGCAGTTTTTGTGTTTGGATTCGGTGTTTGTTAATTCTTGTCTGTGGTACAGGCTCACGAGTCATGAGCTCTGACAAGGTAGAAATAGAGGTGCCTCTCTTTCCAAGGTTATTTAAGTGATTAATCACCCAGTGATGAGATGACACCTATATTATTTATACTTTTAACCCAGTAACTGACCACCCAAGGTCTGCAATGCAGACCTTTTTCACCCAATTAGAAAAAAACACCCAAATCTATGAAGAAAAGGTGAAGAAGGGACAACACCCTAAATTGACCATGTTGCCCCATAAATATTACTGTACACTAAAACCTTAAATTCTAAGTTTTTCACCCTGTCAGATCACACAACACTATTCAAACTTTACACCCACCACCCCAGTGCCATCCCTCAATTTTGGGAGCCTGTTCCACGGCCCCAGGTCAGAGGCAGTGCTTGCTTGAGGGTCAGTGCCTTTTAGCACAGAAAGCCTGGCATTCTCAGCCTCCAGGGTCCCAGCAGAAAGGGAATCTCCAGTGGTGGTGAAACCAGCAGGGAAAGCCCAGCAGGGATTTTCCCTGTGTGTGTGTGAGCTGGGCTGGGCTGGGCTGTTCCCCTCCTGGTGTCCCAGGGGGAGCAGGAGCAGGAGGAGCAGGAGCAGGAGCGGGGCAGGGCAGGAGGAGCAGAAGGGCAGGGGGAGCAGGAGCGGGGCAGGGGGAGCAGGAGCAGGGCAGGAGCAGGAGCAGGGCAGAGGGAGCAGGAGCAGGGCAGGGGGAGCAGGGCAGGGCAGGAGGAGCAGGAGCAGGAGCAGTGCAGGAGTAGGGCAGGGGGAGCAGGGCAGGAGCAGGGCAGGAGGAGCAGGAGCAGTGCAGGTGACCCCAGGGCGGGCTGGTTGCAGATGGAGAAGGCCAACGCCAGGATGAAGCAGCTGAAGCGGCAGCTGGAGGAGGCGGAGGAGGAGGCCACGCGCGCCAACGCGTCCCGGCGCAAGCTGCAGCGCGAGCTGGACGACGCCACCGAGGCCAACGAGGGGCTGAGCAGGGAGGTCAGCACCCTCAAAAACAGGCTAAGGTCAGTGCTGGGGGGACCTGAGCCCCTCTGAGCCCACAGGCCCCATCCCCGGGGAGCATCCAGCATTGGTGCTCCTGCAGGGACAGCATTTCAGGTCATTTGTGACCTGCAAACCTCACCTGATGGTGTAAACTAGGCAGGAATTCAGGGGTGCCAGAGGTGTTGGAGCTCCTGGAGGAGGGTTTGAGACTTCCTGTGGGAAATATTCCCCCTGGGCAGCCTGGGGCTGAGCTGCCCCATTCCCTGCTGGAGCAGGGAGGGTGCCGGGTGACCTCACTGTCACCTTTCAGTATCTGAAGGGACTTTGGGCAAGGGATGGAGGGACAGGGAACGGCTCCCACAGCCAGAGGGCAGGGCTGGATGGGACCTTGGGCAGGAATTGTTCCCTGGCAGGGTGGGCAGTGCCCAAGGCCAGGTTGGATGGGGTTGGAGCAGCCTGGGACAGCGGGAGGTGTCCGTGCCGTGGCAGGGCTGGGCTGGGCAGGGCTCTAAGCTCCCCCCAGCCGTGCCGTGCCGGGCCGGGCCGTGCCAGACGCTGACCCCGCCGTGCCCGCAGGAGGGGCGGCCCCATCACCTTCTCCTCCAGCCGCTCGGGCCGGCGGCAGCTGCACATCGAGGGCGCCTCGCTGGAGCTGTCGGACGACGACGCCGAGAGCAAAGGCAGCGACGTGAACGAGGCCCCTCCCGCCCCCGCCGAGTAAGGCCCGGCCCGCCCGCATGCAGAGACCTCTCCAGAGACCTTTCCAGAGACCTTTCCAGAGACCTTTCCAGAGACCTTTCCAGAGACCTTTCCAGAGACCTTTCCAGAGACCTTTCCAGCCCCGCGGGAGCCGCCCGCCCTGCCCTGCCCTCCGAACTGCCTTGTGGCCCCAAAGCTGCCTTACGACCCTCGGCATGTGCTACAAGGTTCCTTACCATAGGTCAACCATGTCTTAAGGCTCTCCGGCCTCACCACACCGTACCCCGCTTCAGATATAGGTACAACTGCTTTTTTTTTATATATAGTAAACAACCGGGATCGTCTCTGTTCGGTGCATCTCTTTTCCAGACGCTCATTGTAAAGCCATTTTATAAAGCATCATGTGAAGGATGAAACCTTTTTTTTATGGATCCGGAAGCGTCGTTCCCAGCGGGTGGGTGGCCGGGCCAGCCCCCCGGCCGCGGCTGGGCGTGCCTCGTGTCCAGCAGCATCCTCCAGGCTCCGGGCTGGGCGCGGCCTCGGATCGCCAAGACCAAACCGCACCCGTTCCTTTCTGTTCTCCCGATTGTTGTGATCCGCACACGACCCCTGAGTGAACTGTGAAAAACGGCCTTGGGAATGTTAGAGGGAAGCGTAGGGATGAGTGGTAGCGTCCGTTTTTATCCTGCAGTCCCGTTCGAAGCGTTCCCAGCACCTGCTCCATCCGTTCGTGTCCATGCAGTCCAGGCACACCCAGGGGGGTCCCGTCAGAGCCCCCGGGGCCCCGCACACACCCGGGCTGGGAAGATGTGAACACCGGTGGGAAATAAACACACAGCACAGGCAAAAGTATTTATTAACGTCAGGCCGAGCCAGGCCCGGGGGGCTCGGGCAGCCCCGGGCTCCTGGGGGGCCGGGGCTCCCTGGATGGATGGATGTTGCCTGCCTACAGTTAACATGCCAGAACCATGGAATCCTTTTTTTTTTTGTTGTTGTTGTTTTTTTGTTTTTTTGTTTTTTTTAAATTTTTATTTTGAGCAGTATTACAGTGAGTAGTTAGCGTTCTTTTTGTTTAAATAGCTGAAAACTGACATTACAGAAAGTGCCTTAGACACTACAGTACTAAGACAACGTTACATATATAATTTGCCTATATAACAACGATTTAATGTATTAATTTTGACTGTGCTTCATATCATGTACCTCTCTAGTCCAAGTGGTATTATTGATATTAGTGACAATGAATCAGTGTTAACTAGGAAACCTCCTCTGCCACATGCTCAAAACCCATGGATTTCCCTTTTTTTGGTTAAAAGCTTTAACATCTGTCGCAAAGGTTTTGTTGTGTGTGTTTGGATATTTTTAATCAAACTGGCTGTTGACCACCAGGCGTCTGACTGCAAATATCTTGTTTTCTTGTATACCCATATTTCTAGACAATGATTTTTGTAAGACAATAAATTTATTCATTATAGATGCGGCCGCCTGCTCTGTTTACTTACTGGAAGAGCTCTCCCGAGGCTGGCATAGACCTTAATAAACGAGATATGACTGGAAGCTGCCTTTTCCCTTCTTCCTGTTTTGTTTGCTTGCTTTTATTTTCCCTTTTATTTTGACCTAAATACAGCATCAATGGCTTGGTCCGAGCTGAGCCTGTGCCTCTGGCTGCCACTGGCAGGGCCCAGCTGGAGCATAAAGGAAGGCTGAGCTCTCCTGCTGCCCCCAGGGCTGTGGCACAGCCCCACCTCTGCCTGCAGCGGGGTCTGGCTCCTGCCTGAGCAGTTACATCCCATTCCAGGGGTCCTGGGGTGCAGAGCCTGCCCTGGAGCTGGGCAGGAATGGCCTGGGAGCTGCAGGAGCTGCAGTCCGGGCTGGGAGGGGAGGGAATGAGGACACGGAGCAGAGGGGCTGGGTGGGCGCTGCTCCCACCCACCCACGGCACCCGTGGGTGCTGGGCTCCTGCACAGACCCTGGGGCAGGCCTGGGCACCTTCTCCTCCTTCACTGCTGTGGAAGAGACAAGGAAGATTCCCTGCCTCTGGAACTGGGGCAGGTCCTGTCCCTGTCCCTGAAAGACAGCCCGGGCTCAGTGTGGGGCTGAGCTGGGGCAGGGATGGGGCTGGGCACGGGCACATCCTGGGCTGGACACGGGCACATCCCGGGCTGGGCACGGGCACATCCCGGGCTGGACAGCGGCTCCAGCAGGAACCGAGCTCGGCCGGAGAGCGGCAGCAGCGGCACAGGCACAGCCCCGGGCAGGGAGGGGATGGAGCAGCCCGGGGAGGGGATGGAGGAGCCCGGGAAGGGATGGAGGAGCTCGGGAGGGGATGGAGCAGCCCGAGGAGGGATGGAGCAGCCCAGGAGGGGATGGAGCAGCCCGGGAAGGGCCCCAGCACAGGAAACTCCTTCCAGCTGCTCCAAGGAGGCAGAAATCCCCCGGACGGCACCTGGAGGCTTCCAGCGCTTCCCCAGCCGAAATCCCTGTTGCCCCCCTCAGCAGAGGCCCCAGCAGTTCCCCTGTGCCCCAAGTGAGCAGCATTCCCCAGGGAAGGGGTGTGGGATAAGGGGGCACTGCCTAACACTGACCCCTCCCTGGGGCTTGGCAGAAAACCCTACGGGACAAAGCAAGAGCCACGGCCACTGGTTCTGCAAAATCCACCGATTCCACATTAAAAGAATTTTATTTTTGGAAGATTACTCTCATTTGTTTTCATTCTTTTGAAACCACATCATGTCAGTGGCACCAGGGTGGAACGTACATCCTATGGAAACATGCCAGAGAGAGGCTGAATAAATAAAGCTACAAAGCCCAAGTTATGTACAAAGACCTCAGGCAAAGGTATTATGTTTACAAATCTATGTACAATAAAACAAATGTAAACAGTCAAATGCAGCAGAGGATGCACAGGAAGGAAGGACCATACAAACCCTAATGGCAAAGGGACAATCCCACCTCCACTGCCGGGCCAGTGGGGTTTTATTCTCAGCATTTGTAACTCAACCCCTGAACGACCACTGCTGAACCCTCAGCTCCAGCCCTGGCTCCATTTGCTGGTTCAGTCTAAAATTCCACTGACTCTGAGGCACATGGACAGAGAATCCACAGGGATGTGTTGCTTCAAAGACCCACGAGGTTCAGCGGCCCCAGAGCGTCCCAGGGCCCGCAGGGGAGGCTGCACAGCCCAGTCCTACAGCACAGGGGGTGGCAGGGGCAGCAGCAGCGTCCTGGAGCTCCCGTGGGTGCCTGCGTGTGGGGTGAGGGACAGAGCCAGCAGGGCCAGGGAGTGTGGGGCAGAGTGGGGGCAGAGCCCAGCGCCCCAGGGAGTGTGGGGCAGGGCTGGGGGCACAGCTCACACACAGCCCAGCACCCCAGGGAGTGTGGGGCAGGGATGGGGGCACAGCTCACACACACCCCAGGGAGCTGTGGGGCAGGGCTGGGGGCACAGCTCACACACAGCCCAGGGAGCTGTGGGGCACAACCCTGCCCACCCCAGCACCCCAGGGAGAACAGCTCGGCCCTGCCAAGGGATCTGGGGGGCTGAGATGGGCACCCCGAGTGTGCTGCCAGCCTGGATGGGCACCCCGAGTGTGCTGCCAGCCTGGAGGGGCACCCCGAGTGTGCTGCCAGCCTGGATGGGCACCCCGATGGGCTGGGATGGGCACCCCGAGTGTGCTGCCAGCCTGGATGGGCACCCCAATGGGCTGGGATGGGCACCCCGAGTGTGCTGCCAGCCTGGATGGGCACCCCGATGGGCTGGGATGGGCACCCCGAGTGTGTTGCCAGCCCTGGTCCCTCCCTGCCACCGAGGGGCCTGGCTCTGGGTGTGTCCATCTGTCCATCTGTCCTGGAGCTGCTCATCCAGCCCTGCCCTGCCTGCCAGGGCTGCAGCCCCCCCAGACAGCCCCTGGGGCCACCCCCAGTGCCAACGGCCCCAGGGCCACCGCTGGCCTCCCCCAGGGCACCTGCACCAGGTCTGGGAGGGGACGGGGACAGGGGAGCCTGAGAGGAGCAGCCAGGGCTGTGTCAGACCTAAGGGAGAGAGGAAAAGCCAAGGGGGAGAGGTTGCTCTGTCCCCAGGCAGGACCCGGTGTCCCCCAGTGTCCCCCGGCAGGGCAGGACCCAGTGTCCCCCGGCAGGGCAGGACCCAGTGTCCCCCGGCAGGGCAGGACCCAGTGTCCCCAGGCCCAGCAGGACTCAGTGTCCCCAGCAGGACTCGGTGTCCCCAGCAGGACCCAGTGTCCCCAGCAGGACCCGGTGTCCCCAGGCCC
>WEIU01022697.1:382297-398955 GCA_013389925.1 Aegithalos caudatus | reverse complement strand
GTGTAGATCCACCTTAGCCTGAACATCCATGTGGTGTAAAATCCACCTTATCCTGAATATCCATGTGGTGCAGATCCACCTTATCCTGAATATCCATGTGGTGCAGATCCACCTTATCCTGAATATCCATGTGGTGCAGATCCACCTTATCCTGAACATCCATATGGTGCAGATCCACTTTACCCTGAATATCCATGTGGTGCAGCAGAATTCCTTACCCATTTCACTCCCCTGGGCACAGGGGTTCAGAACACTGCAGTTCATCTAAACTCATCTCCCCAGGGTGGGGTTTGCTCCTGCTCTGCACAGAACTCCATGAGGAGGGCACTGCCCCTGCCCCAGCTGGGTGAGCCCTGTGCAGACCCCTGGGGATCCCTGGAAGCTGATCCAGGGCTGGTGGGGGGCAGAGGCAGCCGTGGGTAACTCGGGGTGTCACAGACTGTCCCCTGGCCACAGGCACTGTCCCCTGAGCCAAGGGCTGCAGGCAGGAGGGCACAGGGGAAACTTCCAGCAGGGACAGGGAGTGCCAGGCCCAGGGCAGCTGAGCAGGCTCCCAGTGCTCCCAGGGCAGTGCTGAGCTGCAGCCCAGCTGTGGCCAGGCCAGGCTGGCAGGGCAGTTTGCTTATTTGGCATTTCCTGTCCTTGCAGAGTAATCACAGGGATTGTCCCTAAGCTCCCTAAATCCCCTGCAGACTCCTGCTCACAATGATCCCCTTCTAAACGTGTCACTGCTCACCCTGGCCTGTCCTGCTGCCCTTTCAAACCCAGCCTGAGCTCTCTGCCTCCAAACAGGAGCAGCCAGGCCGTTTTCCATGTGCAGCTCTGCTAAAACAACTGCAGCTGCTGCCAGGCTCAGCGTGCTGCCACGGGGCACAGGCAGCCCAGCACACCCCAGGGCTCAAACACAGCTCCTGGGAGCTCAAAAGTCATTGCTGCTTCCAAGAGCAAAGCCTCAACAACACTGCAACAGATGTTTGAGGCACTTCTTCCCTGCTACCACTGTAATCCCTTTAAAGGCTCATGCATTTCACTTCCCCACCAAGCACAGATGGGAGCATTTGGCTTTCTCCTCGTTTGTTTTCTCACTTTCTAACTGAAGGTTTCCAGGCTGGTTTTTCCTTCAGTGCCTGTGGCAGATCTCCATGGGAGGGGAGCTGTCCCAGCAGGAGACCCTGGCAGGGTGAGCCCCTCCCTGACCCCAGCTCTGCAGCCCAGGCAGAGGAAGCTGCAGGCACCCCTGAGCTAAGAACAAGCTGACAGTGCCCAACCCTGCACCTGAAAAATTTTTATTCCAACTATGAATTCTGTCACCCCAAATTGGATCAAAACCATAGGATCAGGCTTTGAAAACCAATATATATATATTTTTTAATGCACTATCAAATAGTAAGCAGAGGGTGAGGATGATTTGGCAGCTCCAGAAGGCACCCAGCAGGGGCCAGGGCTGTGCTGGGGCAGAGCACAAGGACAGGAGCCCCAGGGAGGGCTCAGGGCACTCACCCCCACTTTCCGTAGCAGATCTCCCACAATGTTGAGTGCAGATATTCGAGCTGAAGGAGTCAGGGGGCTGGTACCAAACCCATTTGGTATAGCTGCAAACACAGACACATCTTAGTACTTCACTCCTCCACAGTTCAGGCTTTCAAAAAATTTAAATTAAACAGCTTCTACATTAAAAAAAATAAACCCAAATATATCTACAGTCTTCCTGCAGACATTTCATACAATTACCCACAGTAACTGCAGGATCACTGGTGGCCAGGGAAAATGATGAAGCTGAATTCCTGCCCACTGCCCTGGTTCCCATGAGCCCCTGAGCAGAGTTCATGCACTCTCCATCTGCAAGGCTGCTGACTGCAATCCATCTAATCCAGCCACAGCCCCCCTGCAATCCACTCTTCCTCATCTGAAAAATCAACCACTAATCCCTGGGACTGGCCACAGCCTTCCAGATGGGAAAAGGGGCTGGACCCACTGCCTCCCAGAGGAAACAGAGCCCTGAGAAGTCAGTGTGCTAACAGAGACTCCAAATTCCTGGCCATGCTCAGCCACCACTGCTGCTGCATATTTCAGCACAATTATCAGTCCCTGCACTTCCCTGCATTCCCAAATATCCCCAGGGCTCCACAGCAGGCACCCACTGCAGAGTGCAGACCCCTGCCTGCCCCCAAAGGCACTCTCCAAGCCTCACTGTCCTTTTCCCGTGCCATTTACTCCTGAAATGCACCTGGGATTCAAACAGACCTCATGGAAGTGTGAGATCCACATTCCCACATGTACCCCAGGCTCCCTAGGGAGCACAACCAGGCCCCATTCCTACCTTTTGGGGAAGGAAAACTATTTTCTGATCCTTTTCCAACGGGTGTGGCTGGCAAGGAGAGGGAGGCCTGGACAGCTGAATCCATCTTCTCACAGTCCAGGGTGGGGGAGCTGGGGGCAGATTTCCTGGTCACCTCCTGCTGCCTCTCCCTCACTGCCAGCTCCTGCCGTAGGTCTGAGGGGTGGGAGGAGGGAAAAAAACCACAAAATCCCATTTTAGTGACTGGTTCTCTCACAAACACTCTGTCTGTTTATTTGGGAGGGGCAGCAGGGGACAATTCCCAACAATCCTGGGTTAGTGCCTGCTGCTTCCAGCAGTGGGGACACCCACAGAGCAGCCCCATCCCATGGATCCCATCCCATGGATCCTATCCCATCCCATCCCAGCAGGGAGCAAACAGCCCCCCAGCCTGTCCCAGACAGCTCCTGTCCCTGGGATGGGGGCAGCTGATTTCCCTCAGGATTTTTGCAGCATGAGCTCCACGTTACCAGAACTGCAGCTGCACACAGAGAGCTGCTGCTGCTGCTGAGCCCAGCTCCTGCTCCAACACAGCTTATTCCTGACCCTTATTCCTCACTTATTCCTGCCACTCATTCCTCACTTATTCCTGTGTTTCCCTTTCCCTACATTCTCCTCCCAGTTCCTAATCCACACAAGCCAAAGGCAGTCCAAGGCTTGCATGCAGTTCCTGGATGCCCTGACAAGTGAAAGAGCTGGGGGGCAGGCAAAGGACAGGGAGAACTGGGCATTAGAAAAGCCTGGTTTTATTCTCACCTCCTCCCCAGACTGCAGCTTATCCCTACCCTGCCCCTTCCCTTTCCAGCTTTTGGAAATTTCCACATCCAGCCATGGATCTCTCAAATGCTCAGCAAGATGCAAACATTACAAGTGAGTTGTTCCTTTTTGGGCAGAGCAACTTCATTTTCAGACCCTCCTGTTCCTTGCCTCAATCTGGTCCAAAAGCAAAATTAACTGCACATCACACTCTGAAGTTGTAACAAACAGAACTGATTTTATGTAAAACAGCAGAGCAGAAGTGAAAATCTGCCTGGGCTCCCAGAACAGGATCTGAGGCTGCTCAATCAGAAATGTCATATTTGAGTTTGACAGCACCAGCTCCTTCAGAGGCCACTGCTCCTGCTTGCTGCCAGGGGGAACAACTCACAAATGTTAAAAATGTCCAAATGACTCATCTAAGAAACAAGATGTCTGTTTTGCTGATTGTTCCAGTGTTCTAGAAAACAGTCCCCTGGGGTTTGCTGGTTTTTCCAGTTTTATTGCCCTAATCTCAAATTACAATGCATATACTTCCTCAGAAAATTACTTTCTTCACATTTATTGCAAAATCCCTGTGCTTCCAATAGAATTCCCAATTCTGGGGCACAAGCTTGCTTGAAAAAGGTTCACAAAGGAGAACAACAACAAAAAGTCCCAGCCTGCTGTCAGGTGTGCTCTTACACACAGGTCCTGGCCCTAAATGAGGAAATATTGAAAAAGGCTCATTTAGGGAACAAAGCTGCAAACCACCAAGCTCTAAAGTACATTATGGGGGCACAGAGCAGATCAGCCCCACTGTTAGAGAAATCACTTGGTACCATCATTACAAATGCTTCCCCAGCACCCTCAGTGTGAGATCCACTGGGGAACTCCCAGCTCCCCATCTCATCCCAGAGATCCAGCCCAAACATCTCCCACAGGTCTAAAAACAGCCTTTAATAGAATATCTTAAATAAGGTACTTAAGGCAATTTCCAAGGGGCTTAGAAGGAACACAGGAGAGATTTTTTAGGAGTTACTTCATCCATTATCCTGCATTTCCCTGTCATTTCCTGTGCTTTCCCTCCCTATAAACCCACAGCGAGAGGAACTTTTGAAGCAACCTCCTCAGTTCTCTTCTATCTGTGGAACAGAGTATTTTTGTGTTAAAAATCCTGAATTCATCTATTATTAACTCTGCCCCAAATGAGGAAATTTTTCTTTTTGGCTACACTGGACATACAAAGAACACACTGTTAGTAAGAGCACAAGCACCCAGCTCAAGTCTCATCATGTGAGGCTTTCTAGAAACACGAGCTTTGCTTTCTGCCCATCTCTTTTAGCAAAGCCAGCCTGCACCAGGACCCAGAACCAACCAGACCAGCCATACCTCTTGCTTCATCCTTTAATCTCTGTACAGAGACCAGCAGTGACTCCTTGTCATCCAGCTCGCTTTCTAAAAATGCATTTCTCTCAATAGCTTGGTTCAGCCTTTGTTCAAAGTCTTCCAATGAAACTATTGTTGCCCTAGAAACAAAATCCAGAATATTGGCTTCTTCAGCTCAGCCAGCATAAAAGCTTATTCAAAAGCATAACAGGAGGAAAATGTTAGCAGGGCTACATTCAAGGTAAGCACTTGAAAGCCATGGAAATGCTTCTTAGGAAGGAGTAATCAACTCCAAAGGAACAGGGGGAAGATGAGAGGAACATGATAGCATCTGGCTCCCAGAGATGGACTAAAGCTGTGGGAAAGGGCCAGCCCAGAGCAGGCAGCTCCTTCTCCCCAGGCCATGCCCCTCAGCTGTGCAGGAATCACTGTAGGAATCACTGCTGGATCAATGCAGGAATCACTGCAGGAATCACTGCTGGATCAATGCAGGAATCATTGCAGGAATCACTGCCCCAGCCCAGGGGGGCTCTGCACAGGCACAGCCCAGCCAAGCTGGGCAGCAGCACTGGGACATCACCCAAGACACAAATCCTCCCCAAATCAGCCTCAAAAGTTAGTCCTGAGCTTAAGAGCCTTGTGCAAACAGGGCCTCAGCTCTCAGATCTTTCTCCCAGATAGCCAGGGGCTCATTCCTGCTCTCCCTGAATCAGTGGCAGAATTCCCACCCAGCAGAAGGGAAGCATGACCTCCTCCCAGGCTGGGTGTGCCCAGCACCCTGCTCATTCCAGGCTCTTGGAAAGGGCAGCACTGCTGCCTGCAGCTGCTCTGCAAGGGACCAGGAGACTCCTCTGGCCTGTTTGATTTAACAGGGACTATGGAAAGCAGCAGTTTCTGACTCCAGGGGGCTCTGAGGCAGCAGCCACTGAGCTGGGGCAGCAGGGGCAGTGCACTTTTGCTCCTCACAAACCCCACTGCCCCTCCTGTGCAGCAGGAACCGGCTCCTGGTGAGGGGAAACTGCACTGCCAAACAACCCAAACCCTGGGGGGTGTTTGGGGTTCTTCTGGTTGCTGATTTCCCTTTAGGGAGCAATGAAATGCCTGAGCTGAGTGGCAAAGACAAGATCTTGGTGGTGCAGACGTGAAGGGAAGGGGAGGTTTGCAGCCTTCACCTCTTTGCACGTTCCAGGTCGTCGTTGGCCTGCTCCAGCTCCCTGACATATTTGTGCAGCTGATCTTTGATGGCCCTTGTCTGGCTCAGGTCATCCTCCAACAACGACACCTGCTTGTAACTCTGGGCATACTGGTGCTCCAGTTTCTCCTGAAACAAGGAACAGGGAGATAAACATCAGCTGCTGGCACTGGCCAAGGGAGCAGCACGGAAAGGAGACAAAAAGCATCACCCTCTTTGCACAATGCTGGTTTGGGAGCGCTGGGAATTCAGAGCAGAAACTGGAGAGGTAGGAGGAACACTGTGAACATCAGAGCTGGCCAGGGTACAGAATCCCAGCTGCCTCTCAGGGATGCATCCCTGACAGCTGCTCCAGGAGGGCAGGGAGAAATCCAGCTGCTCAGCCTCCCCTGCTGGGTTCCTGCCCTGGCACCAGAAATTCTCTGCTGTGTCCCTTAGCAAAGATGGGCCCCTGAGATCTGCCACAAAACCTCCAGGCCCACAAACTCATCCTCAAAGACTGAGGAATTCACTGCCAAACACTGGTAGGGGCCTATGGAGAAACTGCTGACCTCCTAAAACACATCCTGACCCTGCAAGTACAGCTGGGACTGCAGACACCAAGTCATCCCTAAACCCTCCTTCACTGAGTGAACTTCTAACTTCTGCCTTCACTAAATAAGCCAAGACTGCCCAAAATGATGCTTTTTCAGGATTTCAAGAGAGAAAAGAACTTGTTAACACAGAGGCATCAATTCAGAGCTGCCTTCTGCACATGCAGATCCCTGAGCAATTCCTGGCTGCACAGATGGACGTGGGCACTCCCTGCAGGATGTGCATCAATCACCCATTTTCTGCTTTCTCTGGGGTCTCATAAAAGCAAGGAGACCCTGAGGGCAACAAGGCTGGTGTGCAAAGAAAGGTGACAAGGCAGTGGCCTGGCAAAACCCCCTGTGTTGTGCCCTGTTGCTATGTGATCAAACAAAGCTCCTCCTTGGCACGGCCTGGGGAATTCAAACCAGCACAAACTCCACCAAGTTTCATGACATGAACAAGAGAAGTTCTGCCAGAAACGTCCCTGGCCTTATTTGGGGTGAGTGCCATGCCTCAGTGTGGATCTTAAGCAGACAGCTCCTCATTTATTTGGATATTCAGTGCTCAGAGCAGCCCAGCTGATCCAAAATGAGATCCGAGATGGAGCTGAAAGGAAAAGCAGCACTTCCACAGAGAAAACCTACCTTTAATGTTTCCACTTCATATTTCAGTCTTTGGTTATCTGCTTGCAAATCTCTGTTCCTTTGCTCAGCTTGCACTAGCTGTGCCTCCAACTCAGCTTCTAATTCCCTGCTTCCCTCCTGGAATTCAGCCAGCTCTTCACGAGCCTCCTGGAAGCTGCAAGGAGAGGATTGCATCAGTGGAAAAGCCAGCAGCTCCCAAGTTAAAACAAAACCTGCAGCTCTTCCAAAATAAAATGCTGAAAAAAATGAGAGTTTTAAGGCACTTAAGTGTCATCCTTAGACCTCCAAGGGGAAAAAGAAAAATGGGGAAACAGAGAAATTGCATTAAGCTAAGCTACTGAAGGAAATGAATTCTCTTACATCAAACCCTGGAATGCCTGTGTGGAATCAGAGCTATTTACAGGATTCATGGGAGCCTGAGATGCACTTTGTGCTCCATTAGCTCTCACTGCTGGCAGACTTGATGGAACAGACAATGAATTAAGCAAACATTTAACCAGATTTTGGTCAGAAACCGAAGAGAGAACAACAGTTTCTGCATCTCTGCACTAGCTGGATAATTAAAGTTTGTAAAAATCCTGCAGAGTCAGGAAGGCAGGACATGCCTACCTCGTGCTACTGTGAGTTATTAAGTACTAGAAGTAGCCACTCCACATACTTTGCTTATTAAATTTGCATCTTTACCACAGGTAATAGCTCAGCCCTGAGCAAGCAGCAGAGAAAACCACTGAGGCTTTAGGTACCAACACATCCAGTGGTGCCTGGGATGGAATTTCTGACACACAGGAACAGCTCAGGGCTCTCCACATGGACAGGCCCCTCCACATTCCCAACACCTCCCTCCCAAAAAAGCCCAAACCAAACCAAAAACACCCCTTGGGCACTTTGTGCTTGGGAGGGATTTAACTCCAAAAACCCCTGCATCCCTCCAGATGCACAGCATCACTCCAGGGAGCAGCTTCTCCTGGCACTGCAGGTGACAAAAAGCCCTGTGCCCCCTAAGAGGGCAAACCACTGGTACAGGCAGGACCAGGAGCTATGAAACACTTGAATAAAATGCAGCAGACACCAAATCAGCCACTTCTCATACCAGTAATTCCACTACAAGAAGCTGGAGGGAACAGGAATGATATGAGGCAAGCCCAAAGGTGCCTTCTTATCATGAAACATCAAGATGCCACTTAAGGCAGCACTTTAATTACACAGAGGTGCACATGATCATAAAAAGGCTCTGCTCTTGCTCAAACATGCTCAAAACATAGCCTGCAGTTCTTGGCAGGCTGGCACTGGGCAAGAAACACTCAGCTCCCACAGAGATGGAAATTTTAAAGCTGGAAATCCTTTCCAGAGAATTCTCTTCTCACAGGTTTTCTCTAAAGTATATAATAACCATCTTGGTGTGGCCTTGCAGAGGAATAGATTATACAGTGTTCTGATCATTAGGAACCAAATTCAGCTTGCAAATCCACAGTACCTTTGTTTGTACTTCAAGGAAAGCTCTTTCCAATATGCAGTTTCCTCCTTTGGACTCGAAAAAGTAGGGATTTCTTCACTGTCCATGATCAACACGACCTGCAGGACACCACCACAGGAATAAATCCAGGATAAACCCAGGCAGAACAGCCCCAAAACCTCTGCTCCACCCTGGGCTGCCCAGCCAGGGCAGCAGGACTTGGCACCCACACCCAGGATGCCAAGAACCCCTCCCAGGGCTCATCCATCCTCAGACCTGCCCCAACCAGCCCCAGGATTTTCCCCAGCCTCTGGAAGTGCTTATGGAGCAGCCTGAAATGAAGTTCTGCTTGTGTTTTGTACCTGCCACCCAAACTCCAGCTGGTGCCACAAGCCCATGCACTCAAACTGGTAAAACACTCAAATTTACAGTCTCAGTTTCCACTTCATGGAATGTTTTAAAGAGATTTTGCCCCCTGCCACCACACAGTGAGTGCACTGCAGCTGCCTTTAGAGCTGCAAAGGTGAGTGCTGGAGGAGGATGAGCACTCCAAGTGAGGTAACTACAAACTGCTCTGTGTGTGGGGATCAAAACCCAACTTATCCTTCCTGCAGCACGTCCTGGCTCAGTCCTGCATGTGTCACACACAGGAACAGCAATTACCCAAGCAATCCCACAGCCCTTCAAGACTTTTTTTCTCTTCTTCCTCAAAAAGCCAAGCCTCAAATTCTGTCCTTCCCACCCAAAAAAAAAAAAAAAAAGAACCCAACCTCCCCCGTGCTCCAAGCAGAGCTCTGGACAACGCCTGCACCAAGCCCATTGATCAGAAGAGCTGACCTAAAAGTCCTGACTTTCACACTCCAACAGGCAGCACTTCTCAGCCAACTCTGTCCCCTAGGGCTGAAATTGTCACACTGATGTGCTCTGTATCTCAGTGACCCACATTTCTGACACCTAAAGTGGGCCAGAACAATGCCATGCTTTCGTCAGAGGCAGCCAGGCCACGCACAGCGAGGCAGAACTGGCACATTGGCTCTCCAGCTGAGCTTGCAGCTGCCACAACCAAGAGCAAATTTATCCAGAGGGTGCCAAGCACTTCAGAAACACCTCAAGTCTCACACTGTGTTTATTTAAGTCCACAGCTTTATTGCAGAAGCAAACATGTCACGGCTCAGGTCTTCACTCTGCCCAGCAGAGCGGGTGGCGTTTCCTTTCCTGCACTGAGGAAATTAAAGTACCTGTGGAGCTGTTCCTATCCCAAATTTCAGGCAGGGTTTTCTTTGGGAGCCCTTGCATCAGCCATTACCAAGGCAGCTCAGTCACTCCCCAGGGACAAATCCCAAGCCCTGTGGATGTGGAGTTTGGTATTCCTGCCCCAGCTGCTGCAGCTCCACGGTGGGAGCAGCACCTGACAGAGCTCAGGTGTGTGCACAGCTCCTGGACAGTGACTGCCAGGACAAGCCACTTGTCAGGCAGTGATCCAACCTTTCCAGAAATCCCTTCAGCCTTTCCCTGAAAGGCTCTAAACCAGCAGGGAGCACATTCATCCCAGAATAAATCAGATAAAGCACAGCACAGGCTCAGCTCCCCCAGCTCCAGTGGAGCTGAGCTCAAAAGGTGAGCAGCCAAGCTGGCTGTCAGTAAAATTCAGGATGTGGCCAGCAAAAAGCTTGCACAAGGAAGTATCTTGCATCATTTCCTAGAAGCAGCTGAGATAAGGCCCAAGACTCCTTCCTGTCTGCTCACACGGGGCACACCCCTGGAAATCAACACCAGGGATCCCTGCAGGCACAGCAAGAAGGGAAGGGCTGCCTGGGGCTCCCAGGGACACCAGCTGTGCTTGCCCCCCACTCCTTGTCCAAACACCTTTTCCTTTCACACCCTGCTGGGAGGAGATTCAGCCCTGGGCAGGAATTCTTCCTTCCAACCCACCCAGACCTCCTCCAGCTCTCTCACCCTGCCTTGGTGAAGTGGGTGGGAGGCCAGGGATGTCCCTGCTCCGTGTCTCCCACCATCCCCAAGGCTGTCAGCAGGGATTTGGGATCTGCTGAGTGCTCTGCACAAAGCCCTGCTCCCGGTGCCAACGCCAGCACTGCTGAGCTCCAGCATCCCCACCCTGCTTTCTGTCACTGGCATTCCCACGAGGGGCAGGAGGAGGGGTCAGGAGCACACAGACACCCTGCAAACACGGGCCTTCATGGCCAAAACATCACCCTGGGAGCTGGGAGATGCTGACAGCCTCCAAACCTGCTCCCAGCACACACCTGGCCACAGCAAAACCCTTCACCCTGCCAACCTTTGCCCGCTCCCCCGGAGTGATGGCACAAAAGCATGGATAACTCCCAGGAGTTATCAGAACACAGCCAGACAATTCCACACATCTCACGTGTGGGAGAGCAGATGCCCACGGAATGCCAAGGCTTTAACAAAAACTGCTGTGCCTCAGCCTGCTGCCTGCTGTCCTGGCCCCAGGAATCCTGTCAGGAGCTGAGAACCAGCACGGCCAGTCCTTCCTTTTCAGGGCTCCTTTGCATACGTGGCACTGGCAGAATGCAGCCTTTGACAAACAACACTGAGCCTTTCAGGGAGCAGACAAGACAATGCAGCAGCGTCTTCCAGGGAAAATGAGAGCAGGCTTATGCTGCTGCCCACTCAAATCCATTCCAGCACAGCTTAGCATTCACACGGTGCCCTGGGAAAGCACAGCTCCGTGGGCACAGCTCCAGCTCCAAAGCTGCTCCCAGACAAGGACTATGCTCAAAACACCGGGGAGCCTTGCAAGCCCCCCCGACAAAGTCAGCAGGACACAGAAACTCTCCACTGTGAAAAGGAAAGAACTTTTCCATGCTGCAATGACTCTAAAAAAACCACAGCGTGGAGGTTAAGAGCTTGTCTAAATCCAGAGGGGTTTGGACAGGACAGATCTGTTTTCCCACCTTGAAAGCATCCTCAAAATGAAGGAGCAATATCCTCTGGGTACCACGAGTGCCAAAGGTTCAGGAATGCACCAGAGGTACCCAAACCAACATGCAGACAGGATTTTTCAAGTACATCAAGGAATCTTGCATTCAAGGCCAACCCCAAACCTCTCTGGAGCCACCTCCCAGCTAAGCCATGAAAACACAGACACAGTTTGAAATGTAACACAGTACCTTAAAAAAGCCTCCCGGGCTCTCCATGTGACGGGAGACGCAGCAGAGCTTGGGATGAAATCTAAGAGCAAAACACCCAGCCTGAAACCCAACACGAGTCTCAGCTGGGTCCCACCCCTTCCCACAGAGGGGAATCCACTCCTCCCTGCTCTCAAAGTCACTCAGTCCCTCACACGTCACGGCAGGGATGACTTTGAGCACTGCAATTCACCCTGGCTGTACCTGCAGCATCTCAAGTGGCTGCAGAAAGAATTCTTCCTCATTTTAACTGCCTCGCACTCTTCCATTTAAAACCAGCTCATAAATACTGCCATAGAAAGGGAATGAACATCATTTGGTCTTCACTAACAGGTTGTTTTTCTGCACATTGTTCTGCTTTCTTCCTCACAACCCCGCTTGCCCAGTGTTTTCAGACACCAAACATGAATAAACAGGCAGGAGCAAAGCCAGGCCACCCCACCAGGACCAAGCACAGGGCTGGACACCCCAGCCATGCCTGGCTGATCCCCCCTCCCCTCAAGGCACCACGAATGTCCCCTGACCTTTGGAATTAAACAAGCAACCAGCTCAACTAGGACTTGATCCAGAAGTTCTGCCAAGCCCCCATGTGGCCTCCAGCCCTGGAGATAACAGCCCACGGTGGCTATCACACAACCCCCGGGTGCCTCCTGGCTGCTGTCCCCCTCCTTGGAGGCAGGGACACCATCCCTGAGTGCTGGCACCAGCCAGAGCTGCCACCACTGCAGGACTGTCCACTGCAGGACTGTCCACACCACTGCAGGACTGTCCACACCACTGCAGGACTGTCCACACCACTGCAGGACTGTCCACACCACTGCAGGACTGTCCACACCACTGCAGGACTGCCCCCACCACTGCAGGACTGCCCACACCACTGCAGGACTGTCCACACCACTGCAGGACTGTCCACACCAGCAGCACTGCCCACACCAGCAGCACTGTCCAGCACTGCCCACACCAGCAGCACTGCCCACACCAGCAGCACTGCCCACACCACACCAGCACTGCCCACACCAGCAGCATTGCCCACAGCAGCTCCTCTGCCCCCCTCCTGCTGAGGCACAGGCAGAAAAGCAGAAGGAATCTTGTTTCCATCATTCTGCACCTTCCCAACCCACGAGGACCAGCAGGGAACCTCCGGCTCCCGAAGCTTTTGAGTTTTCCAATCAAACCCAATCAGGACTGAAACCAAGGTAACCCCAGCACCTGAGCCACAGCTCAGAGCAAATGTGCACAGCCTCGTTAGAAGCTGGGAAACAAACAAGCAGAGGCCAGGATTGGATTTCACCAATCAATTGGGGCTTGTTCTGCTCCTGCTGGAACAGGAGCCGCATTTCCACACTCTGGATGTGTGCCTGCATCCCTGGCTGGGATGAAACTGAACCTCTGGGAAGTGAACCTTCTCCTGCAGTTCTATTTTTGGCCTGAATGTTCTGGAGTGAACCACAACAAGTGCCTCCTCCTCTCTTACAACAGCAGCACGGGAGCTCTCAGGAAGAGGAGAAAGTCACGGAGCTCAGCGTCAGCACAGCCCTCCCTGCTCTGCTGCAATAATAAATCCTGCAGTTCCAATTTGGGCAGCACAGGAGGCAGGAGATAACCAATTCCTACCTGCAGGAACCCGGTGCCAAGTTCAGAAAAGCCTTTAAGATAAACCAAGCGCCACACAGCAAAGCCTTGTTATCTCAACAGCCTCATTAATCAAATATAACATGTCTGCTCCACACCACATGGCCAAGACTCATCTGTCTGGTGAATATTTGATATCCAGTCACAGGAAAACCCTTGAAGAGTGTGCCAGCACTGGGTTAGAAGCCTTGAAACCAGAAGAAATGCACTGATGCAAAAAGCCTCTTCTCAGAAATCAAGCTACAACTACCAAAAGTACCAAAATTTTGTATTAAAAAACATTTATTGCTTTCACAAACAAGAGAAGTTTCAGACGTTTGACCTCTGCTCCTTCCCAAGTAACCCCTGAAGGGACTAGAAAGGAAGAGGCTGGTGCTCCTGCTGCAGGTTCAGCACCTGCAGAGGTGGGGGAAAGGCTCCTGGAGCTGTGCATGTCCCAGCACACCCTGGCTCAGCACGGGCAGTTTGCTCCCAGCTCCGTACCCAGCAACTCCAAAGGGATGAACCCACACAGAGAGGGGCAAGCAGCAAAGTGAGCAGGAAATCCAGGCTGTGGAAAGGCCATGCTTGTCCCTGCCCTGCCCAGCTCCCTCCTAGGCAGGCTGGGAGGTGTGACAGGAGCTCTGATCCTCACCCACGCCAGCTGCCATGGGCCTGAGCCCCTCTGCAGTCACTGCACCTTCTCCAGCTCTGCCTGCTTCCCTTAAACCCTGAGGAATGCCAGGGCATGCCAGCAGCAGCAATGATTTACCTGGGAGCCTCTGCCTGCTTCCCTTAAACCCTGAGGAATGCCAGGGCATCCCAGCAGCAGCAATGATTTACCTGGGAGCCTCTGCCTGCTTCCCTTTAAACCCCAGGGAATGCCAGGGCATCCCAGCAGCAGCAATGATTTACCTGGGAGCCTCTGCCTGCTTCCCTTAAACCCCAAGGAATGCCAGGGCATCCCAGCAGCAGCAATGATTTACCTGGGAGCCTCTGCCTGCTTCCCTTTAAACCCCAGGGAATGCCAGGGCATCCCAGCAGCAGCAATGATTTACCTGGGAGCCTCTGCCTGCTTCCCTTTAAATCCCAAGGAATGCCAGGACATCCCAGCAGCAGCAATGATTTACCTGGGAGGCTGCAGCAGGGACACCTCCAGGTGCCCTGGGCTCCCTGCCACCCCAGAATCCAAACCATCCCAATAACAACAACAATAATAACTGGGAAGGTGGGCCCAGATGCTTCTGGACACCACAGCATGACCAAGGAATTCCAAAGGAAAAGCACTCAGCATGGATTTCTGCCCAAAGGAGTGAATTCTGTTGCTTTTACATCTCTGAAGTTCTACCAGTGCTGGAGGGGGGTAAAATGGATGTGAAAAACACCCCCCAAAATGGCACCACAGAGCCCCCAGCAGAGAGGGGCCCTGCAGGGAGCACACAACCACAGGAATAATAAAAGCAACCCCCAAACTCGATGTTGATCAGGAGAGGGAACCAGCACAAGCTTCCACTGAGCTGTGGGGACAGAAGAGCCCTCGAGGGACACAACCACATCAGGAAAGATCTGCTCTGATGGCTCTGGCTGGCTTTGCCCTGAGGACAGGGCAGCACAGCAGTGCAGGCAGTTTGCTGAACACACTCCCCAGTTTATCCTGATCATGTTTGTGGTGTCACAAACATCAAGGGCTGCAAAAATACCATTTCCTCTCTGCAGTCTGACTTTCCTGGCAGCTCCAAAAACCCAACTGTAATGGACTGAGGGCATGAGCTGTACTTTGTTGCTGTACCTCTTGGCAGCCTGCTGCCAGCAGCGTCTCCAGAGACAAGATTCCTTGTGACACCAAGGTCACAGACATCATCAGCCTCGTGCTTTCTCTCCACTTTCTTATTTTCCTTTCTCTTCTCTGTCCTTCTCCACCAAATGAGGAAATATCTTATGCATCTGCAAAATCTAAAGAGTTGGGGGAAAAAAAACCAACAGAAGCGTGTCTTCCCCTGAAGAGGAAGGAAGGAGACTCAAGGACTGACTCAAGCACTGCCTCTGAACACTTCCTTCACTTCTGGGACTCCCAGGGACAAGTGGCATTAAATCTCACAACACATACACATCTACAACAATACAGAAATGCACAGCCCAGCCAGGAAGCAGGACAGGGGGTCTCTCCCAGGGCAGACCTAACACCATTAACCCCAGATCCACACTACTGAGCCAGCTCTGCCACATCCTGAGCAGCCACAGTCAACTGGCACCACCAGCCAGCCTGGCTGTGCAGTCACACTGCAAGCACATCAGACTGGCACTTAAATAAATAAATATAGAAGCACAGAATCATTCAGGTTGGAAAAGACCTCTGAGATCATCACCTCAACCTCTGAGTAATCACCACCCTGTCAACCAGACCACGGCACTGAGTGCCACATCCAGGAGTTTCCTGCACACCTCCAGGGATGGGGACTCCATCACCTTCCTGGGCAGCCCCTTCCAAAATATCTGAAAGCCTCCCAGTCTTTTTTCTGCTTTAGGACAGTTTCCTCCTCTCACAGTTACTGATATCTCTAACAAAACACTGACCTTGGGAAGGCCACCAGCTCTCCGCAGTGCCCAGGAATTGTTTCTTGGGGAGGGGTTGGAAAAAAATGTAAAGGAAGAAAAAAATATTCTGAAGTATCCAAGGAACTCTTCCACAGCAGTTTCTTGTACTTAACCACCTCTCAGGCAACAAATGCCACAGGCATCCCGAAGTGCCCGCCAGCTGTGAGCGAGTCAGGAGAGAGGCAGGGGGAAGAGAGGGAAGAGAGGGAAGAGAGGGAAGAGAGGGAAGAGAGGGAAGAGAGGGAAGAGAGGGAAGAGAGGGAAGAGAGGGAAGAGAGGGAAGAGAAGCCCTGAGTCACTGCCAGCGCAGAGCGGGCTGTGGGTGGGAGGGCACAGCTCTCCTCCCCCTGGGAAGGAGAGGGAAGCGTCGCTGGGAGTCCCGGCATGGGGCTGCCTCGGGAATGTCGCTGCTCTGCCGGCAGCGCATCCCTCCCAGCACGTCTGCTGCAATTCGGGTCACATCATCACCGGGCACGGGCGGCTGGGCACGGCCCGGGGGAACGGCAGGGACCGGAGGGAAAACCCCCCGGGATCACTGACAGACACCCACGGAGAGCACGGGATCACAGGGAAGGATCTCTGAGATCAGAGCCCGGATCACAGGGAAGGATCAGAGCCCGGATCACAGGGAAGGATCCCTGAGAACATCTGTGACCAAATCTCCCTTGTCACCCAGCAGGGCTCTGAGCTCCACCGGCCTTTCCCTGAACACCCCCAGGGATGATGACTCCGCCATCACCTCCCTGCCCTGCCCAGCATCCAATCATCAATTCCGGGAGGAATTTCTTCCGAGAAATGACGCTGCGTGCCCCGGGCATAGGGCGGATCGGTGATTTGACGAGAACAGAGGCAAACCACGCGCCCAGCTCCCTGCCAGTGACGGGAAAAGGCCCAGGCTGGGGGCCGAGGCCGGCAGAGCGGCGGGCAGGGCCCGGGGCAGCTCCGAGCCCCGGTGCGG